>JAXGGA010024120.1:0-12530 GCA_038373865.1 Uloborus plumipes
AAACGTTTTATAAACGTTTTTAATCCGTTGTCACAACGTTAATAACCATTTTACAACCTTTAAAAAACGAAGTGTGCTACTTGGGATAGTTCAAAAAAGGCATTTTTATACTGAAAAAAATAAACTTGTTTTTACAGTATAATACTGGCAGCACAAGTTCCAGTTCAAAACGTAAAATACACAGTAATAACCTATAATAAACTGTAAAATTAGCAATTTTGTAGTTTATTACTGTCCATTTTACATTTTTAAACTAGAACCTCAGCTGCCAGTATATCATACTGTAAAAATGTAAAAACAACAGTTAATTTTTTGCAGTGTAGACTATTTTTGATTCCAGCAGAACCCGAGAAGCACACTTCGTTTTTTAAAGGTTGTAAAATGGTTATTAACATTGTGACAACGGATTAAAAACGTTTATAAAAACGTTTAAACGTTTTTTGTGCTACCTGGGAAGTGAGGTTGGGCCGTGGTGGCCCGATCGGTAAGGCATCGGACTCGTGTCCGGAGGGACCCGGGTTCGATCCCAGCCGATCAAAGATCCACCGTCTTGATTAATGGTGGCTGGGAGGCGTTAAAAATGTCGTGGTCACAAAGTCCTCCAAGTGAAACGATACAGTGCGTCGCAAAAGTTTAAGCACAACCGAAATCTTTTGATAAGACGAAAAATATGCACCAAAAAGCTTTGAAATTTTTACTGTAATTAAACAAACAGCTTACAAGTCCATGTTTCTAATTTGGAAACAATTCATAGAAATTAAAATACGATTACATGATAAAATCCAAATTTTGCTGTCGCAAAAGTTTAAGCACAAAAACGGAATATATATATTTTAGAAAGCATAAAAGTCTTTTAGTAGTCTATGGTGTTACCGTTGCATCTGATGAGTTCGAATATGCGATTTTTCATCGATAGCACGAGATTATGGAAGGTTTCGAGTTAGTCTGTACCAGGCTTCCTCGATTGTAGATTTAAGCTCTTGAACAGAGCAATACTGCTTCCCATTCTGGTATACGTCACGTGCGAGAATTCCCCATATGTTTTCTATGGGATTTAGATCCGGGCTGAGTGCTGGCCAGTTCATTACACTAATATTTTGAGAAGCAAGCCATTCTTTCGTACTACGGGAATTGTGTATTGAAGCGTTGTCTTGCTGAAAAATCCAATCAGGACCACCTAGGACTTCACCAAATGGTAACAAATGCTTTCTCAGGGTATCTTGATACCTTTCTGAATTTTGTCTACCCTTTAGAAAGCTAAGAGAAGTTTGTCCATTGAAGCAAAAAGCGCCCCATTCCATGACTGAGCCTCCACCATGTTGCCTACTGAATACACACTTCGGATCTTTCCTCAAGTCACGCCAGTAGTATGAGAACCCATCTGGACCGTCTAAATTCCATTTTTTTTTCATCAGAGAACACAACAGTAATCCATTCGTCACTATAATGCATATGATGCTTTGCCCACTGCAGTCTTGCTTGTTTGTGACACTTTTTCAGAAAAGGTTTGCGAGCTAACTTTTGTTTTTTGATAAATCCTGATTATTTTATTCGTCTGCTTATGGTATCACGTGATAATTTTGTTACAAGTCTCGTTTTTATTTGATTAAGTGACAAATTTTCAGTTAAGGCCAGTTTTTTAACTCTTCTATCCTCACGAGAGGTAGTTTTTCACGGTCTTCCTGAGCGAAACGCAGGTTTAAATTGATTTCCACGTTTCAGAACATTATAAATACCACGTTTAGATCGATTTAAAATCACTGAAATTTGCATAACAGAGTTACCTTCTGCTTTCAGTTTCCGGAGTTTCACAATTTCTTCAAACGAGAACTGTAGTGACTTCGGCATCTTGATAACACTTTAAGCCATTGCTACACTATCTAACTCGTTCAAAAGAACCGCACTGGTTCTTCACGCATCACGTTTCAAGAGATATTTGCATAAAATCTGATCTGTGCATAAATTTTTGCGACAGCCAAAAAAATATCTTTTGAATTTTCTGATTTTCGCTGCGGTTATATTTTTCAAAACTTCAAACACTTAATTAGGATCATAGTAGCCACTTACAGTATGAATATGAAAGCATTCTGCTGAAAAGATTTCTTTTTATTCAAAAATTTGCATAGTGCTTAAACTTTTGCGACGCACTGTACCTCTGGAGGTGCTGGGCCTAATGTTTGCCAGGGCCGCCGACAGGGGAAGGGGGGCAGCAGGGGCAAAATCCCCGGGGCCCGGCCCAAGAGGAGGCCCAGGCTGCTAGTTTTAAAAAAAAAAGGCAGTTTTTTTGGTTAACTGAACTTCATTTTTGTGTAGGCAAAGCAAAAACATCTCGCATCTACATGTGTCCACAGCAACGCAACGAGCGCTCGTAGCCCAATGCCTTAGGGGGTTATCTTCTGTAGTACTTACCAGGCATTTCTTACGTGTACAACGGGAAGTTTTAATGAACTTTCAAAGTGAGGAATAACGCTTTTAATAGTCAAAAAATGTAATTTTTTTCAAAGGATTTTAAAACACATACATGTGTAAATTATGTAAATATGTATTATTAATTTAGTGAAGTAGTGATAGAATTATTAATAGTTATTAGTAAATTGAAGTAGGAATATTATTTGTAAATTTGTGTTATGTATTTGATTTATTTCATACGAATTTATATCATAGTATACTTAAGTACAGCACACGAGCAGATTATAAAAATATAAAACACACAAAAAAATAAAATTGGAAGAAAAATTAGCAAATACGAAATACTATTATTTTTCTTCACTGCACCGAACGTAAGTTGTCTTAGTATTGAAGATTTTTTTTGGAAGGGGGGGGGGGCGCATGTCAGTACTTTGCCCCGGGGCCCCGGTAAACCTCTCGGCGGCCCTGGGGTTTGCTCGACCCTAGGTTCTGGTTCAAAATTAAGAACAGAGCGCCCTTCAGGGCCCTATCCCGGTTAAACCACGAAGCTGTGGTAGGTACGGGGGACCCTGGAGGTATGAAATGAAATGGAAAGTGAGGTTTAGGGCTCTCTACAGGATACGTTTCGCAATACTGTAAAAATGTAAAAGCAACAGTTAATTTTTTGCAGTGTTGACTATTTTTGATTCCAGCAGAACCCAAGTAGCACACTTCGTTTTTTAAAGGCTGTAAAATGGTTATTAACGTTGTGACAACGGATTAAAAACGTTTATAAAACGTTTAAACGTTTTTTGTGCTACCTGGGAAGTAAGGTTTAGGGCTCTCTACAGGATACGTTTCGCAATACTGTAAAAATGTAAAAACAACAGTTAATTTTTTGCAGTGTAGACTATTTTTGATTCCAGCAGAACCCAAGTAGCACACTTCGTCTTTTAAAGGTTGTAAAATGGTTATTAACGTTGTGACAACGGATTAAAAACGCTTAAACGTTTTTTTTGCTACCTGGGAAGTGATGTTTAGGGCTCTCTACAGGATACGTTTCGCAATTGAAGTCCAAAATACACATATCTTCGCCACCATGCTAAACTAACGAATGCGAAAATTGGCACTTTTCAGGAGAGTCAAAACACTGCACATAGGTTTAGTTAGGGTAAGTGGGCCCCTTTTTAGAACAGTTCGTTTTTAGCCTACTTTCCCGTTAAAAATAAAAGAAAGACGAAAAAAGTATTAAAAGTAGCGAAATGCATCCAAAAAATATCGCCAAGACCAAAACATATATCGCCAAGTTAAAAAAATATCGCCAAGTCCAAAAAATATCGCCAAGTTAAAAAAATAAAAAGGTAAAATGAATATCGAAAAATTAAAAATTTGAAAGTAGGGTATTGAGATGGGGAATTTGTGCGTCGGTCGGTCGGTCGGTCTGTCGGTCGGTCTGCCTGTCCCCCCCCTAATAACTTTTGAATGAACATTCCGATTTGGACAAACTTTTTTTTGTTGGAAAGATCTCGGCGAGTACAGCTCATTCCCATATCTGATTTTTCGATTTGAACAATTTTTGGTTCAACTTTGATCTTTGAACCGTTCAAACAACCTGTCCCGCGATGCTAACTTTTGAATGAACAGTCCGATTTGAACAAACTTTTTTCTTTGTTTGAAAGATCTTTTCAAGGATACTTCATTCCCGTATCTACATTTTCGATTTGAACAATGTTTCGTTCAACATTGAACCGTTCAAACAAGCTGTCACCCCTAATAACTTTTGAATGAACAGTCCGATTTAAACAAACTTTTTTTTGTTCAAAGCATCTCGGCAAGGATACTTTATTACCGTATTTAAAATTTCAATTTGAACATTTTTGGTTCAACATTGAACCATTCAGGCAACCTTTCCCCACCTAATAACTTTTGAGTGAACCGTCCGAATTGAATAAACTTTTTTTTGTTCGAAAGATCTCGGCGAGTACAGCTCATTCCCATATTTGATTTTTCGATTTGAACAATTTTTGGTTCAACTTTGAACCGTTCAAACAACCTATCCCGCGATGCTAACTTTTGAGTGAACAATCCGATTTGAACAAACTTTTTTTCGTTCGAAATATCTCATCAAGAATACTTCATTCCCGTATCTACATTTCCGATTTGAACAATTTTTCGTTCAACATTGAACATTTTAAGCAACCTTTCCCCACCTAATAACTTTTGAGTGAACCGTCCGAATGGAATAAACTTTTTTTTGTTTGAAAGATCTCGGAGAGACTTTCCCATACATTCCCATATTTCGCTTTTTGATTCAAACCATTTTTCGTTCAATAGTGAACCGTTCAGAAAAAAAAAATTACATTAGCGTCTACGGGGAATTTAAGTTGAATGTTGATCCTGAACTTAAAGTCGGATTTTCTTAAAACTAACTTTGTAAGAAAATGGTTTTGATTAATAATGTTTGTAAAGTGCTTTTCTAAGTAATCTTCTGTGAGGACTCTGATTCCGACTCCGCGAACATGGCGGAAATGCAGGCTCAGAAAAAAAATGACTGAACGTGCAGACGATTTTTTGTTTATTTATTCATTTGTTTTATTTTATTTATTATTATTATTATCATTTAATTTTTTTTACAGACGATTTTTTTTTGTAACAAAAATTTTTCATTCACGAGAACATTTTATTCTTTATTTATATTTAACAACACTGCAAAAAAAAAGGCGTTGATTTTACAATAAAATACTGGCAGCTGAAGTTCCAGTTTAGAACTGTAAACTTTGCAAAAATTAACTGTAAAATTCCCAGTAATATACTGTTTTATAAAGAACATTTATTGTAAAATTTACAGGGATAAACTGTAAAATTCACAGAAATATACTGTTTTATAAAGAACATTTATTGTAAAATCTACAGTGATAATCTGTAAAATTCACAGTAATATACTGTTTTATAAAAAAACATTTATTGTAAAATTTATAGTGATAAGCTGTAAAATTAGCAGTCATATACTGTCTTATAACGGAATTTTACTGTGAAGTTAACAGTGGTAAACTGTAAAATTAGCAGTAATATATTGTTTTATAACGGAAATTTATTGTAAAATTTATAGTGATAAATTGTTAAATTAGCAGTGATATACTGTCTTATAACGGAATTTTACTGTGAAATTAACAGTAGTAAACTGTAAAATTAGCAGTAATATATTGTTTTATAACGGAAATTTATTGTAAAATTTATAGTGATAAATTGTTAAATTAGCAGTGATATACTGTCTTATAACGGAATTTTACTGTGAAATAAACAGTAGTAAACTGTAAAATTAGCTGTAATATATACTGTTTTATAAAGGAATTTTACTGTGAAATTAACAATAGTAAATTTTAAAATTAGCAGTAATATTTCGTCTTATAAAAGAATTTTTACTGTGAAATTAGCAATAGTGAACTGTAAAATTAGCTGCAATATGTTGTCGTATAAAGGAATTTTACTGTGAATTAAAAAAATGATAAAATGTAAATTAAGCAGTGGAATACTGACTTATGAATTAAGTGTCCGATGATATTTGCCCCCCTTCCCCAGACAAACTCATCAGTAAATAGTGATTTTTGTGTTAAAAGGTTTATTTTTAACATTGTTGCTTTTCATGACCAAAATTATTTTCTTGTATAGCTAAAACACTAACGAAAAAGAAATCAGATGGTTTTGTATGTTATAAAAAATCAGACTACATTACATAGGCAGTACTTGCTTTACGTTTTTCTGGCGTAAAAAGTAGTTTCCTTAGGATTTGAAAGCAAATAATGCAGTTATTTTTGCTTAAAAACATTGATACTGATAAGTGTGCGGTTTAATACTATTTACTTTTACACTGAAAAATAAATGCGATACCCATATTTTATAGTACTACTTTAACGAGAGTTAGGTTTTTAACTAAAAAAAACTATTACTGTTATAAACTTAATGACATGAACGCAAGACGTGGTAGTTTGCAGAAGCCAGGATGAGTAAGAGACATGTGGTAAAAATCGTTTTATTTGTATAATATACATCTTAAAATAAAAAGAGAGCTCTCTGAGCTAGTAAAATAGGCATTAACTTTAGCCGTCCATCAAATCTGGCCCAGAATCAAATCTTGAGTTAATTATATAACTAAAAGACGCCACCTAGGCAAATTTACATAAGCGAAATCTAGATGACACGTTTCTTTCCAGTTCGAATTCTCCCATTCGGCCCCATCGGACTGAAAAAACTACAGGAAATATCATAAAACACAATACATAACTTACAACATACCATACAACATTTTAAAAAACTGCTTACGTTTCTTATTTGTAATTGGTTTTGTAAAATAATCTGCAAAATTTTGATCCATAGGTACAAATTTTAACTTAAAGTATTTTTCTTTTCACAATTCTCTAAAGAAATGATACTTTATGTCAATATGACGAGTACGCTTGTTTTCTATTGGAGAGTTTGCAAAATCTATCGCCGCAGTATTATCAATAAATAAAGACGGTTCCTCGAATTTAATTTTTACACCCAAAAGTTCACTGCAAATTCTCGTAAACCACAAAATTTCTTTAGCTACATCTACTAGAGCAATGTACTCCGATTCCATTGAGCTAGTAGCAACACAATTTTTGCTTTACAGTTCGCCTATTAATAGGTACATTATGTAAAAAGATTACATTCCCGATAGTTGATTGCCTATCAGTTAAGCATTGTGCAAGCGATGCATCGGACTAACAACTTAAACGAAAATGTTTAGCCCTTGACAAGTTTAATCCCAACGATTCGGTATCTAACATGTAATTAAATAACTTAACTAAACATTTCCAATGATCCATCAAAGGATTCTGCTGATATTGAGAAAGTACATTTACTGCGTACATTATGTCCGGTCTTGTACGAGTAGCTAAAAAAGCCAGATTCCCTAACAAATTACCTAATAAATTAAGGTAAATTTAAGGCAGCTTAAATTTTGAACATTATTTGATAAAAATTCTTTCACTATAGGTAATTTTACGAAACTTCTATTGATCCAAATAATGTGTTTTTTTTTTAAATTGAAATATAATTTCTTTGATGCAAAATAAACTTATGCATTCCGATAAAATTCAATTCCTAATAGTTTAGAAGTTTTGCCTACGTAATTTAAATTAAATTTTTGTTTCAGTCAATGTCAATATTAGATTTATACTTTTTCCAATATTATTACTTTTTCCAAAAACAGTCATATCATCTACGTATACAAGTAACAATATGTTTTTACCTTTCAGCATGTAAACACAATTACACCAATTTAATCACAAAAGCAAAAGAAATGAAAGCCTTGTCAAATGTTCGAAACCAAGCCCTGCCAGATTGGTGTAGTCCATAAAGGGCTTTATTGAGCTTGCAAACCTAGTCTGGTTTTCGTTTTGAATTTAAATAACCGGGAGGTTGTTTAGTTTCATAAACACTTCATTTTTTAAGTCCGCATATAAATAAGCAATTTTTACGTCTAATTGGACATCCCTCCATTTCAAAATTACAACGAATATTGTAAAAAATAAACGTATAAGGGAAATATCTAGTATTGGTGCGAAAACTTGCGTCGTATTGGTGCGTCGTAAGTTTCACGTCCCTGAGTGTATCCTGACGCAACCAATCTGCTTTTAAATGACTTAACTTCCCCTTGATGGTTAAACTTTTTAGTATACACCCAACTACAACCAATTATTTTAACATTTTTATCGGGTGATGGTACTAATTTCCAAACTTGGGGCGTTTTTCCATCATGTATTTTTCTTTTTATTGCGCGTTCCTAATCCTGCGATTCGAGAGAGTTCCGCACTTCCATTACATTTTTAGGAATGTACACTAATGTACTTCTACTTGGTCAAAATTTCCAGTTCGCCTAAAATTAAAAAGTTCTTTCACAAATAAATATTATTCTTTTTACAAAACTTCCTTACATTTTTGATGCAATTGAATTTACGATCATCATTTTCAAGTTTGTAAACTACGTCTATTCGCGATTTATCTTTCCTATTCTGTTCGAAGCGAATCCAATTAACTTTAACTGAATTTTTCGATCCCAAACTTTTTAAATTTGTAGTATGCCCTGTCTTTCACTTTCTGATTCTTCAGAGGTTTTTTCATAGCTATCTGAATCTTCAGACTTAAGTTTTGAAAGAGAAGGTTTTAATTCTACGTTTTCACTTCCATTATCACTATCACTTAAACTGTCTGATTGATATTCAGCAACTTTGTTTTTTTCATTTCTAACAATTTTATTTTTCCTTAAAGGTACCGAGTTCTTTTTGCCCAGGATCACGTCCATTGCAATTTTAGTTTCATCAAACTTGACATGAATAGTTTCCATTACTTTACCATTAGAATTAAAATAAATTCGGTATCCTTTCGTATTTACTGTATAACCAACCATAACGCCCGGTTTTCCTTTAGGTGAAAGTTTATCCGTTTTTTTGTTTAGGAATATGAGCATAAGTTTAACAGCCGAGTACCCTAAAATGTTTGACACTTGCAACTCTTCCATACCATAACTCAATAGGACTTTTACCTATTGGAATTCGATTTCTTACATGTACGTAATGAAATAGCGCTTCAAGCCAAAATTTTGTTGGTAACTTAGGTTCTATTAACATTGCACGGACTGCATTCATTGCGTAACCATTAAAGAACTCTGCAAATCGATTCATTTCCGGTGTCATTAACACAGTTCTGTCATGATTAATCCCTCTTTCTTCGAGAATTTTCCCAAACTCCTTGTGACAATATTCCACCCCATTATCACTGCGAACACATTTTAATTTGCAGTCAGTTTGGTTTTCTTCAAATAAAAGAAATATTTTAAACTTTGGAAATACCTCTCACATTGTCTTTAAGGGATATATTCATACTCAACCTGAATATTCATCTATTACTGAAAGATAGTACTCAAAACCACTTTCAGTTTTAAACTGGAGCCTTTCCCCACAAGTCTGTGTGAACACGGTCTAACAAATTTTGAGCCTTCACTACATTTGATTTTTTAAAAGATGAGCGTTTTGATTTAGCCTCTTGACATATTCCACACATACTCTTATAAATTGGAATTTCTGGTAAATCATTTACATCCCCATTCTTTGAGGTATGATTCAATTTATGATAATTGCAATGAGCAAAACGTCGATGCCAAAGTTCAATTGTCTCACTAGAAATTACGTTTGCTAAAGGGTTTTCTAAGTTACTTTATGGCCAAATTAGTTCAATTACATAAAATTGATTGCCTTGCCTAAATTCAAACCATTTTTTATGATCTGCGGAATAAATGATAGCCTTACCGTTTTCACAAACAGTTTTGTAGTCATATTTATCTAACATAAGACCTGAAAACAAATTATGTCTAAGATCGGGAGCATACAATACATCTCTCAAATTTACTTCTACAAACTCCCCATCACATTTTACAAGAAATTTTAACGTACCAACGCCTTTAATAGGTGTATGAGAATTTCTAGTAGCAGCAGACATATTTGTTCTTTTATTTCACGAAAGTTTTCTAAATGAATCTTATCATTAACAAAATGATTTGTCGCACCAGAATGGTAAATAAAGTTATTATTAATATTTTTTTACAAATCCTACATTACAATCATAATTGAAATTGTAAAGTACATTTGACATTAGATTAAGATTTACGTTAGATTCAGTAAAACAACCTTTCGAATTTCACTTCGAATTTTTATTCGATTTATTTTTACATTTTAGTTTAAAAAAATTACGCTTTAAAAGTCCATAAAGACCACACTTATGACATGGACCTATTTTTACAACATTATCTTGTTTTAAGTTATTTTATCGAAATTAAACTTTTGCGCATTATTTTTACAGTTCTCATATTTTGTTACAAATACAGAGTTTTCTTTTTTTGCTCTTATCATAATCAATTAAATTTAACCTACTATTTTCTAGTAGTAAAGCTTCGGAGATTTTTTCAACAGTAAAATCTTTATCATCAACAGTATACAATTTTTGAACAATTCTGTTGAATTTATCTGGCAAGTCCCTTATCAATTGAAAACATATGTGGGTCATTCTACGCTATTTGAATTCAGACGGCCAATGGAAAAACTTCATGTAAAACTGATTTTATTAATGTTTTTGTACGCAGAAGCATTACAGACTATTATCTTTTATATGGACCACCCAATTAATTCACTGCAATTATTTTATTTTAGCATTTACAGCCGAAAATAGTCATAAATGTATACTCCCCTGGCCTGTCCAAATACTAGTTTTTATACAAACATGTTCGACGATCAATTTTTGCTAACGTGGCATAATGTTTTTTGCCATAATCATACACTTACATTAACAGAGAAACCTATTTCATCAGTAAACATTGAAAAAATATTTATTATTATTTTAAAAAAAATACACTTTTCAACGGGCCATATCAACAGTGTCACCTCCACCTGGCGAACTTCAAAGACTGAAATTTAGCATAAAAAATGCATAAGAATGATGTTGATTGCGAATAACCAGTGTAATGCTAAGTAAAGTTAAAAGCAAGCTAAGAGGTTTTAAAAAAAATCGAATATTATTGCATCGGTTCCTGTTGAAAGTGCCTCAAAGCTTACTGCGCCAGTCGCTGTAGTATTTCCCCTGGTAAGTATAACTTTTGATATTTCATCGTTAAATAGTATGCGTATGTACAATGTAATGCTTATTGTGTGCAGACATAACGGTTTACTTGAAGTTCTGGTGAGAAGAACGCGTGATGCTGTTGTTATAGGTAATGTGTGATTTTGTCACTTCTCTGGCGTCACCCCCCTGGCATTTTTGTTCAAAAAAAGGGTAAATATACATTAAAACTGTGTTATAAGTATAATTAATTTCATTTTTAATCCTAATTGCCCCTGTGAAAGTAATTTGAATGAACGTAAATAATGCGGAAAGTATTTTTATTTGGGATCTGCGATGCGACTTGTATGCAACATATCGCATTTTCAGGATTAATTTTTTTCCTTTTATTACAACGTGAAAATTTTTTTTGAATACAGGTCTTATAGAAATGAGTCCATACTGTGATTTTACACCGAAAAATAAGTGAAATAATTGTAAATCAAGCCAGAATTCAGCCAATAGTGTCACTCCCCTAGCAACGCATTTTCCCCTGGTATCGATAAACCCCCCAAAAATTGAAATTTCGTCTGACCCTTAACACTACAATCATAAAAATAGCGGCTACTAGTGATATAATGAGTGTGAAATTGAACAGATTATTTTTTCTTTGGGGACACAAAAAACGCATTGATCGTAGAATCACCCATGTATAAACCATCTATCTGATGATTACTTTCATTACAACGAGTAGCAGATTACTTTACCCTCCCAATAAACATTCTAATGTTTTCAGATTCTGTATCAAATGTAATACGAAAAATTTCGTCGAAATTTCTCACCAGTCTTGCGCGGGATTGTATGTCGAAACTGTTTTTGAGAAGTTTCCATGCCTCACTTGAATTTACCATATCGTCGATGAGTTCTTGATAATGTTCGTCCAGATAGCTATGTATAACAAGAAATACGCCTTTTCGTCCAGCCGATAAAATTTTGCCGCTTCCTTCAGGTCTGCAGTCTTTTCATCTGATTTCACTGAATCTCAGGTGACGATTTGATAGCTTCCAAGTCCTATGAATGCCGCTCGCTATCTTGGCTGCCTAGCGTCTGTAGTTTAGCCCGCGTCGAATTTTTCAACATTTACCCGGACGTCTTCTACGCCTCCATTGAACTCGGCGATCTTTTTCATTGATAAAACAGCAGTCCAAAGGAATTCGAAATGTCGACTATTTTCATTACAGTAATTTTACTTTCGTCTCTGCTCGAAATAACTAATTGCGTGGCATAGGCCCATGTTCTCTGGTAGTTTGTGGAGGGTGCATGAGCAAGAGACGTATAGTAAAAATCGTTTAATTTGTATAATATACATATTAAAATAAAAAGGGAGCTGTCGGAGCTAATACAATAGGCATTAACTTTAGCCGGTTATCAAATCTCACCCAGAATCAAATCTTGAGTCCATTATATAACTAAAAGAAACATTAACGCCACCTAGACAAACTTACGTGAGCGAAATCTAGATGACACGTTTC
>JAXGGA010024121.1:0-12528 GCA_038373865.1 Uloborus plumipes
CAAAGTACCCTCTTAATTGAATCAGGGCGCTGAGAAGCAATCTCAGCCTAGTCGGAAACTAGGGGCCCGGCGATTTGGGGGTATGAATCTGAGTGGTGTAAGTTTTATGGGGGAGGGGGGACCGACGATCAAACTGACAAGTAGCTTGCCTGGAGCCTGAATTGATTTGGGAAAGAGAGCTGGAAGTGCTAATGAGAGTCTTGTTTTCAAGTTTGTTTTGCAGTTAATGAGAAATCTCGTTTAATAGGAAAAGGGAAAAAAACTTTCTTTTTTGTCATTTGAAATAAAAAAAAAGAAAACTTTTTTTTTCTGTTTTACATTCTAAAACATTTCGCCTATGGATACGGCCTTGGTGCTACCGCTTTGCGAAATATTGCCAAGCTTTTAGTCGGCGTTGGCCGCCAGGTTGGCGACAAATTTAGCAAAAAAATGATGTTTTTGAATTTGGATTCAATTTGGCCCTCTTAGCGATATTTTGTGAAAAATTCACTGAATTCTGTTAAAATCAGCGATATTTAAAAAATGAAACATTGTAAAACATTATTTTGCATTGATTGGTGACAAACTGTAGTGTAAATGTTTGAATTGTTATCTTGCTAACTCTAAGGCACCATTTTAACACTTAAGGCATCTATTATGGAATTTAAACATAAAAAGAAGTAGTGTGGCGTTCATACCAGATTTTTTCTTAAAATTTAAATAAGAATTGTAATGTATTTCTAAAAACAAGTCACGACTAGCTTGATGCAGATCATAAATTACGCAATTAAATTTTACATACATAATAAATTTTTTCAGGGTCTTGAAATCCCTGGAGTTGGGATATATTTTCCTTTAGAGGAGCATATAAATAAGCATATTTCACATCAATGGGAGGAATCCAATTTAGTTTACACACAAAAATAGAAAAGAACAAGTGTACTAATGAAAACTCAATGACATAACTGAATACCTGCTCATTTGGTTGGAAATTTTATACAAATACAAATACGACAACCAGCAACAGGCTTGGGGCCCAATAGAACCAGAGACTATTTTATATAGGATTTTTTTTTTTGGAATTTTGCTAACAATGCCTCATGGTATTGTGACACTACAACAAAAAATAGTGCAGGTAAAGTTAGAGCTCATTCAGCCAATAATAACATGTCTCTCAAGAACGTCGAGTTTAACTCTTTTTCGATAAAGCTTCAAGTTTAGTGTTATCTATCTTTTATCTAATGCTTAAAAATTGCTTTGCACTGATATAAGATGAAAATTAATCCTTGTTAATTGCTTTATACCAACGAAATGTTTTGCACTAAATGAACAATAACACAATAAGTCCTTTGAAACTGCATCTTAGCTATGTGCTTATCTTATAATGTTGTCCATTTCTGCCTTGAATCAGTGGCGCAGCCTGAAAAAAGTTCTGGAGGGGGTTTCAAAATCGAAAATTCTTACTTTATTTTCCATTCATTTCTAATGTGAAAAAATGATTATTCAATAGATTTCATCAATCAATTAATATATCTTAGTAATTATTCATTAATTGATAATTAGTATTGCTGTAACGATGGCTTTAAAACAAAGAAAAGGGGAAGAGTGAAAAAAAAAAGCACAATACATATTGCACCCTTGCTACAAAAGTGCCACAACTCAAAAATTGTAATTTTTGAGTTATGAACGTCATTAGACATAGTTTACACGTCTCTACTAATCTTCAAAAGAGCCAGAAGTTGCATTGAAAAATCAGCCACCAAAGTGCAGTTATGGCGTTTTGCTGTTATCAAGATGCATAGGACCCCTTCCACTGAAATGTCACATCTTGAGTTGTGGTCCAGCCGTCGTAGAGTAACGTGCGTAACTAACGATCATAGTTTGAGATGTATCGGTCTTCATATTGACAAATTCAAAAATACTAAAGTGTGCCGAGTCAGCCCGCGAACAGTTCTTTACAATTCCTGGAAAACGTAGTTTTTTGAGTTGTGGCACTTTTGTAGCAAGAGTGCAATATTATATTTACCTTTACTTTAATCTTACGTTCATTTTCCGGGGTTTTTTTGCGAGATCATTCAAAACCTCCTCTTCAGATACATCGATCTCCTAGTGAATGTACATTAGTGCTAGTCCATTTAATCTTTCTTCCGAAATCAAATTTCGCAGACATGATTTCAAAATCCTCAAGATTAAAAACAATCGTTTATTGCTGCATGTGATGTTACAGGGAGAGTCGCCATTATTGTTAGGAGGAGATGGATGCCAGGTAAAAGAGTTCTGGTGCAAACTCCAAGAGCTTCGATGCCATTCATGGGTTTTTCTTTGCAAGATTTTAAGAACTGATGCCACAAAACAAATTCTTCTGTGATATTTTCTTCTTTTTTGTAAAATTCTGCTAAATTTTTCAATTCCTCTATAACTTGTTCTTCATTTGTGTTTGTGTCTTCTATTCTTATTAATCGTTGAAACGGCCGCAGTATTTCGGTGTGCTCTACGAATTTAGAGTCCAATGCAGTCAAAAATTTGTCCAGAAATGGCATAAAAATTGTTCTTCTAAAGTATTCCTCTACAGTGTCTGCTGGAACATTGTGCATCGATCGCTACTGAGAAATAGGGAAAAAATTCGGTGTGGCAAATTTCTTACCTTTTATTCAAGAACTGGTCCTCCTTCATAAACAGGCTATGAAGGTACAGCAATTTTCAGAAATACACGATAAAAAAGCAAGAATTCTTTTGATTCTTATCCACCCCTCTGTCACTGACCCTTTTTACTTCTTTGCATGACAAATAATCAGGGTTGGCAAAAACCCGGGTTTTTCTACAAAAACCCAACCCACCCGGGTTTTTCTGGGTTTTTGCGGGTTTTTCTGGGTTTTTCTGGGTTTTTGTATGTTAAAATTTTATTTCTTATGCGGGTATTGATATATAATGTATGCATTCATTCATATCAAAATATATTTGTTAAGTTAAAGTTCTGAATTGCATTTAATCAATGTCAATTGATTGATAATTAATATTATTAACAATATCAATTAATAATATCATCAACCGAATTGTAATATTTAATGTATATTTAATAAGCTTTGGACAATGGTTTCAGCTATCTTGTCTTTTACAAAATAGAAGAACTGTTACAAATGGGCTTTTCTACAAATTCAGGAATACTTAGGGTGTGAAAGTTTCAAAAACTTAAATTTATACCATTAAAAATTAAAACCATTGTTTATTAATAGAAATAATCATCTTTTTCATCAAGTAGCCTGCTTCAATATCTAGTCATGTCATTTGCATGTTTTTAATAAGGCATATCTCAATGCTAGGTGTGTGTCTGAGATAAGGGAAGTGTCCCACCCCCTTCCTATTTTCAAAACCAAAACTGATTAATTTCAGATGGGGGAGGGGGGCGTGGGGACTCTTAATCGATTTTTTTTGAAATAATCATAAAAAAAACTAGGTTAACATTAGAACTTTGCAAGCATTTATTAATAAATGCTTGTCATAATATTTTAGTAGTAATAAACTGCGTGGGGACGCATTTTCTTTGTTTTTTTTAAATCAAAGAAAGGGTTTAGTGCTTCAAGTCAGTGGTATGGTACCTCTATAATAGAGCACTTGAAAATCATCATATACTAAATGCAGTAGGGTTAGAAGAAATGAAGAGCAAAACTTTATTTTCTTGCTTCAGAATAAAAGCAAAAATTGCAGTATTTTCTCATTATTTGACTGCTGTGTTGAATCAAAATTATCATAAAACATTAATTAAGCAATTGTTTCCATCTACAAGAAGTTTATCAATGGATCATTTTCAATTTATTTTAAAATTTGAAATTTGCAATCAAAAAATAAATAAATAATAATAAGTATTTTGCAACAAAAAGTAGTATCACAGCTAGGAAAATTTTCTGGACGATGACTTGAAAATTGATGAAATAATAATTATTTTATAAAATTAATAATTATTCTAAGAAAAATTATCTCAAAGAAACCTGATTTCTTACTTGTTTTTTATGTATAATTTAGATGAGATATTATTATTGACTATATTTGTTAATAACTTAGAAATTAACAAAAACCCACTTTTGACAAAAACCCGGGTGGGTTTTTGTTGGTGGACCCGCCCAAAAAAACCCGGGCGGGTTTTTCTAGGCTGGGCCCACCTTTGCCAACCCTGCAAATAATAGCATCACATGTTCAGAGTGTCAATTTGAAGTGACACATTTCATCTCCCTCTCTCTTTGTGGTATTGTAGACGCCCACCCCTACAGTTCAGTCCCTCATGACTGGGTATTATCCTCCATTATTTCCTATTATAGAGCTAATCTGTTGCCCACGTTTGACCTAAAGAAAACAAGGTTGTATTTCAAATTTCCGTAGCATCGAATGTCGAACTTCGAGAAGTACAGGTTTTACAGATGAAGAATTCGAGAAAAACGGAAAAAAGCATGAGAAATAAATCGAGCTTGCTCCGAAATAAAAAAAATTCAAGATGGAAAGTTTTCGAGAAACGTAGGTATCACTACTTTTTTACCCAAAACCTCCCCTGTGGCTGCTCCATTGCCTTGAATATGTCTTCCGATAGTCTTGCACTGTCTGTAAATGAGCTAGTTTTTCAGTTCAACGTGGCAAGCTGGTGGTTAAATTCTTCTACTTACTCGACTTTTCTTTTAGTTGTATTTACTTTTTTTATTTTTCTTAATTTTTTCCTTTTAAGAAGCATTCTTTATTTTGCCAATAAACAAAATCAAGTACAAAAAAATCTCTTGTAATCTCCCTTAAGTAATTTGTTGACTTGCAAGTAACTCTACAAAGAGGAAAAGCATTACTAAGAAAGTGTACTAAATAATCTATTTTTATTAGAATTTTTTTAATAATGTCATTATCAGGCTCATTTTCCTCACCAATAAGCATTTTTTGGGGGGACAGGCTCATTCTGAATACCTTTTCTCATCCAAATACACATATGTGCAATAAGTTCATCTAAATACCACATGTGGTTTAATAATTTTGCTATAGCTATACATTTGCAATTGTGTTTTTGTGTTCTTCTAGTTTTTCAGATACATATTTGCTTAATTTTGTAGCTGAAAACCATGGTTTAATGTGTTGAATTTAATTACATAATACTGGTAAAGCAGCAAATACTTGTCTGAAAGTTGCAGACAACTTTTTAAATTTGTTTTTATAAGTGCAGACAAAAACTATCTGCAAGAGGGTTTCACTGTTGGCAACAATGTTGTGGTGTTTCTGCCATTGGGATCAAGAAAAAGTACTTCATGTATCAATTTTTTTCTTTATATACGATATTGTACCCATTCTGAATTTTTATTTTAACTAGAATTAACAAATTACATCCAGCAACAGGGGTCTGTCCAGGATTTTTCACAGGGTCCGTTTTTTGTGAAAAACTAAATAATTTTGTGAAAAATCAAATAATTTTGTAAAAATCAAACAATTTAGGAAAACAAAAGCAAAAAAAAAAAAAAAAAATTAATTTGATAAAAAATCAAAATAAATTTCATTTATTTTCCTCTTAAAAAAGCGTATTAAACATCAAGAATGCGAAAAATCAGATTCCTGTAGCGTAGGGGTGCACAACCTGCGGCCCACTGCATAGCAATGTGCGGCCCACGAGTGCATTTAATTTTTGCTGAAAAAAGAATTTTTTTTTTTTGCAGTTTTGTCAAGAGTACTTTTTGAATTTTATTGTGCTAGAACTACACATTGATTTTATATTGTTGAATAAAGTGTTTAACTTCTTTAGTTTTAATAAATGATAAAGTTCAACATTATTAAAGTATAACGTTGCAAGCATGTAACCACTTTAACCTGCAAAGTTTTCAGTCTCTAATGGCTATGCAGCTATCCAAGACTGCTCAGCATCAGAAGCTCTCAATTCTTTTCTTCATTGAAAAGATTTACCCTTTTACTGTGAATTATGGATACAGGGGTGCCCACAGGGGGGGGGGGGGGGAGCGGGATTGCGGCGCAAGTTGCGCCATCAAAATTTTAGGGGGATTTTTTTAAACTTATTTATTTTTTTTAATTAAATTTTTTAATTTTGTTAAATTTAAATTATTCATTAATTCATTTTTTGAATTTGAAGTATTTTTTATATTTCTCTATTGTTATTTAATTATTTATTTACTTATTTATTTTGTGTGTGCTTGGAATGGCTGAAAGGGAAAAAAAAGCGATTCTATTCTGTGCATAATTTGAACTTTTAAAAAATTAATAATATATAAAAAAATAATAGTTACAATTAAAATAAAAAAGTAAATAATATAAAAAAAATAAATAATGTTAAAAAAAATAAAACAAAAAATAGGGGTAAAAATAAAAGTAAAAAGCACAGGAGGATTGCAAAAAAAAAAATTTTTTTTTTTTGGGGGGGGGGGTAGGGGGGGATTTGCGCCATTGAGCTTGGGGTGGGGGATGGGCACCCCTGCATGGATATGAACAAGGGCGTAGCTAGGGGGGTGCAGGGGGTGCAGCTGCACCCCCCTAGATCAGAACCAATGGGAGGTCACTGTGACCTCCCATTTTATTTATTTTTTTACAAACGGTTTTGTCCCCTTTCATGCTTTTCATTGTAACATACTGGTCACCAGCATGTTACTACAAAACTACTGTTTTGTTCTTTTAGAAAGATTTTATACCATCCATTGGTTTAAGGTGTAAAATAAAATATGGTCTAGTTTCTTTGAGTTCATAATTTCTTCCTTTTTTTGTGCAAATAGAATTTCAAGCACTTTTTCCTCTTTCTTTCTTACTTTTTTCTTTCTGTTTTTATTGAAAAATTTGGCTTTTATGCTAATTTTTGGTAACTTTATATAAACTGCGTTATTATATCTAGTATTGATTACTTTTCAGAAAATGATAGTAAGCTTGCCTGTTTTTGAGGAGAAATTTTTTAATTTACCGAATGAAACTCAGAACTTTACTGCATGATTAAAAAATAGATAAATGAAATACAAGAATGCATAGTTATCTATGTCTACCAAAAGAGACGTGAGGCATCACAAAAAAATAATAATAATAATAACAATAATAATAATTAATTAAAGAAAAAAAAAAGAAATAAAATAAATAAGTTCAGCCTTGCAATACTGTCTCAGTTTTCAAATTTCTTCAGCCAATTTGTATCGGATAAGAACTTTTTAGGAGGTCACAGTGACCTCCTATTGAGGTGCCACTGCTTTGACCCCCCTAACGTGAGGCCTGGCTACGCCCTTGGATATGAAATATTTCATAGTTTTGGGTTCTAATAAAATTAGTATCTTTTTCTAGGAAAGCATTTACTGAAAAGATTCAATATTTCCATTACAATTTTCCCTGCATTTATTAACATCAGCTAGGTACTGGTGCAAGGTGCATTCTGCCAAGCCCATCATTTTAAAATTTTGCTGGGGTGCAAAGGGGGGGGGGTGCCCAATGCATATTATATGACAAAATGTATCGAAGTGTTTTTTAATGTGACGGTAACTACCCTTCACGATCCGTCAAAATGATAAGCTTGGATGCAGCCCTCCAATAGAGCTCCTGTTATGCATGTGGCCCTTCACTGAAAAAGGTTGTGCACCCCTACTGTAGCGGATGCAAAGAGATTGCACTTTTCAAATATCATCAAAAGCATAAAAACAGCATATAAACGAATTTATTTTGGAAAAAATTTTTACAATTGCAAATTAAAGGTCTATGATGAACATATTATTAATATCTGTAAACAAAATTAATGCAAAAATAAAATGAAACGATCCATTCAGCATTTAACATTTAGACTAATAAAAGAACAATTAATTTTGCTTAAAAAAATTTTTTAAATAATGATCTGAACAAAAAATAAAGCGAATTTTCATTTATTTAGGTCCTAATAATGAGTAATTAGCTTGAAAAATAAGTAAAATTCAATTTTCATATCGGATACAGAGATCGCATTTTTCAAAATAAAGCATCAGAAGTATAAAAACGGTAAATAAAATAATTTATTAAAGTTAAATAATTTTAGAATTACCTTTCATCAGGTTTATATGATGAATGCCATTAATAATCACCGACATATTCGGCAAAAATTCGGAGAAAAAAATACGGTAGGGAGACGTAGCAAAACAGACAATACCGAACTTACAATATTAACAGACGAAAAAATACAGTAATTTCTGAATCTAACTAAAACACCACCATTGTAAGCTTCCAAAAAATAAAAAAAATCCGGATAATTTTCTGCCAAAATAAGGTCAAAACGTCACACAAAGAAGTCAGATGGTGAAAATTTTAAATAGCTGATCACTCTATCAGAAGCAATCCCATTTTTTCTCCAACCCTAGCAGCCTGTTTGCAGTTCCAAGTTCATTTCGCTTATAGTTGCTATTAGTATTATTTCCTTTTTGTTTAAGTCAAGAGCAGAGAGAAAAATCCTTGCTCTGCATTTCCAGAGAAATCTATAACAGCAACATCGCAGCAAGCCATTTTGATTTACATATGATAAAACAAACAAGCATAACTATAAAAGCAAAACAACTACCTTTAAGTTGTTAATTTCTGTAAAAGAAACCAACAAAAAGTGCTGCATTAATTAAGATTTATTGCTTGCCCGAGCATTGCGGGCAGGAAGTATCGCCGACTTTTTTTTTTGAATGAATAATTTGTGAAATGTCTGTTTTGTTTGATCAGCATTTTGCGAAGGGTCCGTTTTGCTCGATCGTATTTTTGTGAAGGGTCCGTTTTGCTTGATCGGATTTTTGTGAAAGGTCCGTTAACGGACCTGAATTTCCTTTGGCCAGACCCCTGAGCAAATGACGGCCCCCATTAATGATGCACTGATCTACCCTAGATTTGAAGTTTTGTTCCACTCTTTCGAGCATATCGACTGGGATGTTGGTGGTAGCAAGCCGGATGTTGTTCCTCAGGTGTTGCAGGGTCCGGGGCTTGTTGTTGTAAACGATCGATTTAAGATACCTCCATAAAAATAGTCGCAGGGTGTCAAATCGGGAGCATGCCGGCCATGACACGTCACCTCTCAAGGAGACGTTATTATTCAACTGTTGAACTACAGCAAGTTTGTAGGGATGAAACTGGATTTCCTTGTGAAAAATTCGTCTCATTGTACAGTCAGAAATCCTCAGAGCAGCAGCGTGTCTATGCGCCGAACGCCTGGGCGAGCGTAAGAACGACTCCCTCACTTTCTAGACGTTGAGTGGTGACCACCGAAAGATTATTTGAAAAGTAAGCCTTGGCGGCAAACGCTCGTTGCTCCTTTGTCCTTTGCATGGCTTTAACTAAATTGTGAGATAACAAAACTTCAGGACCCCCTCTTTAAAATGACTCTCCCCACTCCTTGCTGATTACCATCCAATTAAAATTAGCAAGTTTCTCTGCCGCACCCTGTACAAATGCTACGACTAGCAATAGGCTCTGGGCTCAACTGGGCTGATCCTAGTCAAATTACAGACCTCAATGAAAATAAATGGTCCTCCTAAAGCTATCTGCTCCACTGCTCCTTACCGCCTCTTCCGGGAAACTGTTCCAAGTTCCCACTACCCTGCTAAAATAGAAATTTTTCCAAATTTCCAGATTAGCCTGCGATTTAAGCAGCTTAAAAGAATGACCCCTTATAAAAGTTACTTAAGTCTTTAAAAAACAAAATCCAATTTAAGTCAAGGAAACCTGATTCAAATTAAAACAATCCGATTTTTTGAGGTTTCCAAAAAAATAAAATTAATAAAAAATAATGATTTTTTTTTTTTTTACATCTTGTTTAAAATGTAAGGGTCATTCCATGTCAAGTGATCCAACGTTTTTCCCCTTACATTTTTGTATCTCTTTCAAATTTGGCTCATTAATTGTATCCCTTGAGGTAATCAAAAGTCTCAAATTGTAGATTTTTATCTCTATTATTTTTTTATTTATGAGACTTTAAACTTTGGAAAAACCCTCGTTTTTCCATGGATAAGGGAACATAAAAGGGATCATAACTCGGCACCAAATATAGATAGAACAATTTGGTAAATGGTATTTTAAAGTAGGTTAGTTGCCGTATATGCAACATGACTAATTTTGTAAAAATTTCATTTTTTATAAAATGAAGTTTAAGATTTAAATTTCTCGGAAAACATGTGATGAATTTTTTCAAAAAATTCTCAAATTTTTGTGCATTTTACCTTTGTTTGTACGAATTTTTAGATTGAAATTTCAATGGGATCATATTTTTTTGAATTTAAAACTATATAGGAAAAAAATAACATTTATAAAATTTTATTTATTTAAATACTAAGTTGTCTTGCTTGTGATGGTCTAAAAAGTAGTGAGTAAACATGAATATGCTTGAAGTGAGCTGGCATGAGCTTGTAGAGTGGTCAGGCTCCTCCTCCCCCCCTCCCTGCCCTGCACAACCATTCTTTTTTATTTCAAAACTGTTTAACATGCTTAACACGTTCAATGTTGACCTCATGACAATGGTATTTACCATCGGACTGAAAAATTTTTTGTTGTCTAACTTACCAATTCCACTCCATTTTTAATGTAGATAAAGGGAAAAAAATAAAAATTGTTTTTAAAATATTCAATTGTGAAAATTTAAAATTCTCTCCCAAGAGGACAGCCGCCCGCTACGTGAATCTGTTGCCGTCCTTCCAAGAGTTCATGCGTTCCCAACGTGTTAAAAAAAAAAAAAAAACTCTTTGATACAAAATGAATAGTAACTTATTTAAAGTTGGTAAATGGGTTTCCCTGTAACTAGACGAAGTATCCCCCTCTCCCACCCAAATATACCATTATCACCAGTGGCGTACATAGCGCCCCCGCAACCCCCGCGGCGCGGGGGGGCGCAAGAGGTTTGAGAGCGCCCGATCCAGAAAAATAGTACTAAAGGTTACACGGGGAAAATATTTTTTACATTTTAATAGGGGGGTGGGGGCGCACTTACAAATCTTGCTGGGGGGCGCACCTTAGTCTATGTACGCTACTGATTATCACTATACTAATATGACGTCTAACCTGGGGATTTTGAATTGACTATTTTTACCCGAGGTAAGTGAGCTCGCATGAACTTGTAGATTGATCAGCCCCCCCCCCTCGGCTCAACCATTTTTTCCCCAAACTGTTCAAAATGTTAAAAAAAAAAAAAAAAACCTCTTTAATACAAAATGAATAGTAAACTTAAAGTTGGTAAATGAGATTCCTTATAACAAAACGAAGTACAGCCCTTCCCCTCCCAAATATACCATTAACACTGTACTAATATGACGTCTCACCTGGGGATTGATTTGAGGGTTATTTTCACTCTAGGTGTACCAGCTGCATACTAGATAATGTGGAAAAACAGTAATGGGGACACAGACATATGATCTGATCAGCACGCTCGTTTTGTTTATTATGCACATTATATTGTATATCAAGTATTTAATTAGGAAACGCGATGAGGGTAGGTCAACATTAATCGAACCTTGGACTACAAGTTTTATAGAACTAGAATTATACTATTTTCAAATAATTTTAAATACAATTTTACGTCTTTATTCACACGATTGGTGACAGTTGGTTTGACTGTTGGCAGACAGGGAGAGAAAGTTCAATGACTAAAAAATTATCTGTTGTCGTTTTCTATTTAACAACAACAACAACAACAACAAAAAAAAAACCACTCGTAATTGATTTTGGTATGTAATTTTTTAAAGGAAGGGTTTTCATCTTGATGGTACACCTGCCCCCGGGGGGCGGAAAAGAATTTCAAGCGGGGCTCAGTTGTATAAAAATAATAATGAAAAAGTTCAACAATTTCTGATTTACTTAATTTCGTGGTCATTTATAAATATTAAATACCGGGTCCACATTCCAACCCCCCTTTTAGTGCCTTAAAATTGATTGCTGTTACACTCCAACCTCACCTAGATTACCTCAAAAAATTATTTATTTTTTTTTTCTCGGATTTCGCGTGTTTTAATTAATGGAAATGCGCTTAAAATTACCTTATTTGTACTAATAGTAAATATTCTGCGTGAAATTATCTATTTTTTTATTTAATAATCAGGTAAAAGGTTCTGAGTATACACGTCGCCGAAGCTCGTTTCTAAGTAATCTTTGGGCAAAATAAAAGGAAATTCAGAAGAAAAAAAAACAACTTTGATGTGATCTCTGAACTGCTTTTTAAAAGCAATTTAAATGAATAACCTTCGTTTAACTAGGGATTTTCCCGTGAAATTGTTGGAAAATGGTTTGAGTCTTTCCGAAGTTATTTCTCACTTCACTGCACACATTTTATTTTTTTACTAAGTTTGTCGGAAGTAAATCAGTTTTAGAAGGAGAGAGTGGTTTTGTTCTCTGCAAAATGAGGATCAAATGCATTTTCAGAGAATGCTAAATATATATATATATATATTTTTCAGAAACTTGCTCACGGTGGGATGATTTTTAGTGAGTTAATTTTGAGGGTTTTGACTGAGGCTGTTATTTATTTTTTTGGGGGGGGGGGGGAGTATCAGTAATTAGTAACAGTAACGTTTTAACTTCATTTCTGATGCGTCAACCGTATGGATGGTGCACCAAAAAAGGGGC
>JAXGGA010024122.1:0-12528 GCA_038373865.1 Uloborus plumipes
AATTTATAAAATAAAAAAAATCACTTGTAAAAATTTATTAAGTTTGTATACCCAAGACACACAGCACTTAATTAATGTACCCACTTCATTTTTAAAATAAAAAAACCTGTTACAGTAATTTCTCAAAGCAATAAAACCATATTCAAAAGCCATATGTTTGATTTTTTAAAATGCTAATTACCATTATTTACTCCTGAGCCCTTCAATTATGTTTAGGGATGCTTATTACACTTTATTTTAATGACCTAAAACTCTAAAAGTTTACTTCAGTGTCTGAAATCAGAAATTGTAAAATTCATTTGAAAATGTATTTTGATTATCAATATCAAATTTAAACATGTTTTGGACAGAAATTTAGGTTTTTGACAATTATGTCAAAAACCATGTCGAAAAGGGGTTTTTGACATGACGGTAAAAACCACGGTTAAAACCGGATAAAACCTCCGACTGTCAAAAACTTGCCAACCCTGATTTGCAAACAAAAAAAGAATTTTTGAAATTGGTACAGGCATCTTAGAGTAATCTTATAACATACAAAAAAAAATTCCGACAAGTTGTATAACCTCCTCCTTTGTAGAAGTTGGTTATAAAAGAGGTAAAGTATCACAAAATAATAAGACAAAAAAAACAAAAAAAAATATTAAGTCAGATAGGTTTCAACCTCTTTAATTCCATACGCTGCCCGCTGTCTTTCACACTGAGGAAGCAAAAGGCGTAATGCAGGAAAAAATGAATCAGTCTGAAAAGAAAATATGTAAGGCTTGAGTGATATACAAAAAAATAATGTAATGGAAACTAAAAAAAATACCGATCAACTACTTACTGTGGCAGGATTACTTAAATGAAGTTTATTATGGAAATTTCTCCAATAATCTATGAAATCTTTCAAAGGCTGAAGTTTTTTCTCATTCCCTTTTTTCTCTGAAATTTTCTGGCACAATTTGCACAAATGAAGAAAAGGCACATGTTCTGCAACTGTTGCCATTTTTATTGAAGCTAAATGAAAATAGTTAAAACAGGTTCATTAGAAACAGTGGGAAAAAACATGCTTTTTTTGGTTTTAAAAAATTTTATTTTATAAAATATAGTTTTTTAAAAAAATATATTTTATAATTTTAAAAAGTTTTAATACATACATTGAAACAAGATTTTTTTAAAAACCACCAAGAATACATGAAAATTTCCATTTTTTTCAAGATTTCAGGCTTGTTGCAGGACTGGGAAATATTATCAGATTTCGAAAATTTTTGTTTTGTTTTGTAAGTCTTCACCAATGCCAACTTTTCTGCACTATTATGATTCAAAAACAAAAAGTTTGGTTCTTTTCGCTCCACTCTAATGAGAAACATTCAATAAAATGCATATTAGAAAATCAAACGGCTAATTTAATTTTTTAACTAGATAAAAAATTAGAAGCAGGAAAACAGACCAGCATTTCCTCCTACGGCAGATTTTCAGTTTATTTTTATTAAGTGCACAGCTCCTGCATAGACTGAACAATAGATTTTAGTGCTTAACAAATGTCATAACTATACCGGAGAAGCATTGGAGCTTCAGTCTGAAATTATACAAATACAAATACAAATGTGACGACCAGCAACAGGCTCTGGGCCCAACTGGGCTGGTCCTAGTCAAATTATAGATCCCAATGAAGATCAATGGCCCTCTTAAAACTATCTACTCCCTTGCTCCTCACCGCCTCTTCCGGTAAACTATTCCAAGTTCCCACTACTCTGCTAAAATAGTAATTTTTCTGAATTTCCAGGTTAGCCTGAGATTTAAATTGCCACAGCTGAGGTATTAGCAAAACAGCCGGGTTTTATTCAATCGCCTTTTGTGTATGAAACCAAAGCAGTGGACCAATTATTTTCAGAAATGATTCCGGGGTGATTCTGAGTGCATGAAATAATACCTTGAAATTTAAAATTATTGTGAAAAACGAACCGTTTGCAGAAAACAAGAATTTTAATATAACAAGTAGAAAGATAACACAACATTAAAGCATCGTTGAAACTTTAGAAACGAAACATAGCGATATATTAATACAAAAGACTTAGAGTGTTGCCAAACGGCGATAGCACAATAATGAAAAAAGGGTTGTTGCCAGATGCTCGACTTTCAACAGCCTCCTTCGAGCATGAAACAGGTAGCAATCTCGCCAAATAACCTTTTCAACCATATCAAATCTTTAGTGGCATCAGCTGCCGCCATAAACTCCGCCTCCGTCGTTGAATTGGATATGGCCTCTTGTAGCTTGCTTCTCCAAGTAATTGCACCTCCACCATAAAAAGAAATTACACCTGTGCGAGATCTGCGTGTTTCTGCACAGCTGTTGTTATCTGCGTCACTGAACAACATTAGACTTCTGTCACCTTCACAATTATACACAATACCATGTCCAGTGGTATTGCATAGATATCTTAATGTGGTCTGTACTATTTCCCAATCTATCTCTGTAGGACTGTCTAACTTACGTGACACTAAGCTTACCGAATAAGCAATGTCTGGTCTAGATCCCATCGCCAAATAAAGCAAGCTACCAACTACTGATCTGTAGGGAATTTCACTGCTTAGAGGCTTTGCCTCTTTGATCTGGACCATACCATCTTCATTTGGCGGACTGTAATCAACAGTGAGACTCGATTTCTTCACGGGAATGCGTGATGTTTTGGCTTCTCCAAATCGATCAAGAACCTTTCTTGTGAATGCTTCTTGATGCAAGAAGAGCGAGCCGTCTTTCAAACGTTCAACTTGCAGTCCAAGAAAACAACTGAGCGTCGTCACTTTAAGGTTGAAATGTTGCTTGAGTTCATCTATGAATTTGAAAAATGCTGCTTCATCCTGAACAGCCACGATTCCATCGTCAACATAAATTGCCATTAGCATTTTACGTCCATTATCATTGCTTATGAACATGCAATGATCGGATTTACTTTGAATCATGCCATGTTTCTTTAATACTTCAGTAAACTTGGCATTCCAACATCGTCCAGCTTGTTTCAAGCCGTATAGAGGTCGGAGCATTTTGCATATGCGCCCACTTCCGTCATCATATCCTTCGGGTTGACGCATATATATCTCCTCAGTCAGTTCGCCATACAGGAACGCTGTCTCTACGTCAATTTGAAATAATTTAAGATTCTCCTTAGCTGCTGTGGCGATTATAGCTCGAATAGTATCATAGCGGCAGACTGGGCTAAATGTTTCCCCATAATCAATGTATGGAGTCTGTGTGTACCCCTTTACGACTAAACGGCTCTTGAATCTTTCTATTGAGCCGTCTGGCTTTGTTTTCATCTTATAAACCCAGCGGTTGCCAAGGATTTTTCGTCCATTGGGTGGGTCGACAAGTCGCCACGTTTCATGTTTGGCGTGTGAAGCCATTTCTTCGTCCATGGCTCGTTTCCAGTTGACATGATCAGGAGATTTCGTTGCTTCGTCATATGTTTTGGGCTCATTCAACTTGAGAACACTGCAATATATTTCGTAGTCGTTAAATCTGGCAGGGCGTTGGATAGTTGAACGGTCTCGCAATGTATGAGTTGTCATCTGTATTGGTTCAGCTTCATCCTCGCATGGATTATCAGCCTCCTGCAAGTCTGCATCAATAATCGGAAGTTTAAACTCCATGTCGTTTGATGAACCAGTACTAGATGTCGCTTCTACAGGCTGGGAAGAAGGACCAACTTGCTGTTCATTGAACACTACGTTGGTACTCTTTATCGTGTCGTTCTTTGACGGTATGAACACTCGATATCCATCGTCGTCACAATAACCAACCAAATAGCCCTTTACAGCTTTGTCTTCCAATTTGTTTCTGTTGACATCTGGTACATGTACAAATGCAGCTGATCCAAAAATTCGAATCTTGTTGATGTCTGGCTTGCGTCTAAACCATTTCTCAAACGGAGATTCTCCTGCGGTTTTACTTGGTCCTGTTCGATTGAGAATGTAGACAGCGGTAGATGCTGCTTCTGCCCATAAAAACTGCGGCAAGCCTGAATCCTTCAGCATAGTGCGAACTGCATTCATTATTGTTCGATTCTCCCTCTCGACCAATCCGTTTTGTTCAGGCGTATATGGCATAGTTACTCGAAACTTGATTCCTGCACCATTTGTCAGCTTCATTAATTCCGCATTGTTGAACTCGCGACCACCGTCTGTAACCAGTTCTTTAACATTTATCCCTTCCTTGTTGGTCCGAACGAGAAACTGCTTGACTTTATCCACAGTCTCGTCTTTATACCTCAAAAATTCCACGCTTCTGAACTTTGAATAATCGTCTTTCAGCACTAACATATACTTCTTGCCACCTCTTGACAATACTGGGGATTCAAGCAAGTCTGCGTGTATTATCTCGCCACACGTCTGTGTTTTGAATCTCTTTGATTTAAACGTTCGTCGACTTTGTTTACCGTATGTACAAGGCTCGCAAAACACTCTATCATCGATGAAATCGATATCATTCTGACGTAGGTACTGCTTCACATACTGTATTCCCTGGTGCCCCAGCCGTCGATGCCAAAGTGATAACGGCAATTTTGTCGTCACCGTCATTGCCGTATCAGGGAAAGGGGTTGTCATGTCGTTCTCAATGAAGTAGGCAAAAGCGGCAGAACCTCCTTTTGGTTTGACTGGTTTTGCACGTAGTTCAAAGAGTCCATTTGGTGAGCATGGAGCCTCTAAAAGTACATTATCAGGGTTTTCTTTACGGAAGAAACGACAAGTCATGTCGTCTGAATCACCAAAGTTCGAGATTCCTCGATTCATCGCCTTTGAAGCTGATAGCAAATTTTTGCCAATATTCGGTGCATATAGTACGTCACTGAGAACTATAGATTTTTCTACGTTTCCAACTATTGCACACATTTCAATGTCCCCACAGCCGTAGGCCGGTATTGTCTGCTTGTTACCAACCATGATTTCTCCTAGTTTGTCAAAATGACGGTACGTCTTAAAGAACTCAGCTGAATTCGTAATGTGTGCTGTAGCTCCGTCGTCTTTGAGCCACACATTTCGGCCACTTTCATCGTCTTGGCATGCAAATGCACTGCATTTAGAATTCGCAATAAAGGTTGTTGTCTGGCCATTCGTCATGGATGGCGTATCAGGAAAATCTGGACAAAATTTACCAATATGCCCGGGCTTATTACAACGAAAACAGATGCCATTAAAACCTTTCGCACCGTCTTTGGTCTTACTAAGTTTATTCGTCGTCTTGGCATTATTTGTAGAAGGCTGGGATTTTTTCACCGTCTGTGTCTTTTTCCACCCCTTCTTCCATTTCTTTTCATTGCAATTTGCACCATATTTCGCATCTACTGTGAATGTTGTCGTCGTCTCGTCTCTAACTTCTTGGTTTCGTCTTTGCAATCGCATGTTGATTTGTTCAATTAATTTTTCTGGCGATTTTTCTGCCTTTGGCAATGAATCCCACTGCGATTTGAATTCACGGTATTCATCTTCAGGAAGGATAGATAATATTCTAGGCACTAGAAGGTTTGGCGGTAATTTTCCTTCACCGCTCAATTCTTGCTCACGTTGAAGTTCAACCCACAGTGTTCGTAAACGTGCCAATGCTTGCATAACATCTTCACCTTTTTCTATCCGGAAAGTGAAAAATTGTTGCAAAAGAGTGTCTAATTTTACGCTTGACACTTTGTCAAAATTGTTCAGCAACTCTTTCCATATCGCAACGGCAGAATTGCCATGCATGCGTATTAAGTTCAACACATTTGGCGACACATTTGTGCGAATTATAACAGCTGCTTTCGCATTTGCTTTTACATACGCTTTTACCGATTGGTTGTATTCCTTTAGCGCTTTTTCAGTTGCTCCTTCTATAGGTGCTTGTGGCTCGGTAAGGGAATTATTAATAATGCCCTCACAATCGTTGAGCACTAACAGAGAGTTTATTTCGAATTTCCAGTCAATCCAGTTAGATACACCTTCTAACTTGGTGCAGTTATAAAAATTTCTAGGTTCCATAATAACGTCGTCTATTTAAATATTAGGAACTAAAAATAAGAATACCAGAGTTCAATCGTGGAAATATATCGATAATAAACTCACTTCGAGAACACCAATTTAAAATTCTTCGTCATTTACAATTTATCTGCGCAGGTTAGCGTCGCCATCGCCCATAACCTATTGTGAAAAACGAACCGTTTGCAGAAAACAAGAATTTTAATATAACAAGTAGAAAGATAACACAACATTAAAGCATCGTTGAAACTTTAGAAACGAAACATAGCGATATATTAATACAAAAGACTTAGAGTGTTGCCAAACGGCGATAGCACAATAATGAAAAAAGGGTTGTTGCCAGATGCTCGACTTTCAACAAAAATCAAAATCATAGAAATGTATCGGATTAGAACAAGTTACTTAGTAAACTAAATTAATCCTTAACTGCAATATAACTCCATATTTTGATTTTCTAGTTTCGCGAAGGGTCCTTTTTGAATTTGGAATTTTCGTATAGAATCCATTTTTGGCTATTTTAATTTTGCGAAGAGTCCGTTTCAAGGGTTCAAATTTTATGAAAGAGGGGCAAACCCCTTGTGCACAAAGTAATAAGCACTTCCCCCCCCCCCTCCATACACACAATAATAGTTGGGAGGATTTTTTTTTAATTGCAAAATGTAGAAGCACAAACATTGCAACAAACTACAATAATAACTCGAAAATGATTTCAATAAAACAGATTACGTGACAATTCCAATTTTAGTCAACTTTGGATACAAAAATCTTAATGGTATAGTTGTGGAACATAGTTCAAAGCTTGGCTCAAATATCTGAGTTTCCATCACACTTTAAATTTCAGCAATCAAGTTGATTTTCGCATTTATCTTTATGTGTTGAAAACACTTTTTCCCATAGAAACGTCATCCAAGAAGAGGCATAAAATTGATAGTCTTTTTCTGACACGATAGTACATTTATTTCATTGTAACATTGAATCAGAGGTCATTTAAAAAATGATGTTCAACAATACCTTTTAGGGAAAATAACTCAGATTAATTAAATGATATTTTTACTTCCAATAAATTTAAATCATGAACTAAAAATGCTTGACACCAAGATTACATTTTAAGAAAACACGTTAAATAATCTTGCAATTGCAATGTTATTTTGTGAACCCTTAGGCAGAGTCCATGCTAAGGATTTTAAGTTGTTAGCCAGTGTAGCCAAATCTCAAACGTCATAGCCAAATTTGCGAAAGTTAAAGAATTTTAATTATATTTTTTCTTACTACAATACATATGAAGAAAAAAGATACCTTAGTGCTATAATTGCAAATTATAATTCCAATGTTCAAGAGGCACTAATATGCAGGGATACTGCAGACATGTGTTTCGGCGGAACAAGAAGCACCTTTTTCAATGCGAAACATTGGGAGCTTATGAATGCACAGACATCCGACAAAAGCGGGGTTGTAGGATGTCTTGTAAGCAAAAAACAATTTTTTGTACTTTTCCATTATACCAGCGCAAATCTCACCAAGCCGATTCTTTGGCGACAGCACACAAAAAACACAAAACAGACTACTGGTGAACACAGTGCATAGTACACATAAAAAATGCGACCATGTTGGCAACTTTATCGCTTACGACAGTGAAACAAATTTGTACCCAATTTTTATTAGTTTTTAGAAAAGATATTGGCAGAGTTTCTGAGAAAGAAAGATGAAAGTCCAGATTCTTTTAATATTATTAGTATAGCCCCTTTTTCTGATCAGCAGAAAATGACGTTGAGCTTATACAAATACAAAAGATGACGACCAGCTACAGGCTCTAGGCCCAGCTAGGCTGGTCCTAGTCAAATTAACCATCCCAATAAATATCCAAGGCCCTCTTAAAGCTATCAACTCCCTTACTCATAACAACCTCCTCCGGGAAGCTGTTCTAGGTACTCACAACCCTACTGAAATAGTAATTTTTCCTCACCTCTAGGTTAGCCTGAGACTTAAATAGCTTAAAACAGTGTCATTTTGTCCTGCTTTCTAAACAAAAATTTAGCCTATCAACATCATTCATTTTGATAAACTTAAACAACTGGATCATGTCCCCTCTGACTCTCCTTTGCTCAAGACTGTACATCTTAAGCATTCTAAGCCTGGAACCATAATCTAAATCTATAAGCCCATTTACTATCCTTGAAGCCCGCCTTTGAACCCTTTCCAGTAAATTAATATCTTTCTTAAGATGTGGAGACCAAAACTGAATAGCATACTCCAAATGAGGTCTCACCAAACTTCTATACAGGGGCAGAAGAACCTTTTTAGATTTATTTGAAATAGATTTATTGATAAACCCCAGCATCTCGTTGGCTTTGTTACTTGCTACACTGCACTGCTGACTAAATTTGAAGTCCTGATTAATTACAACTCCCAGATCGACAACACTTTCTGCCCGACTTACAGCTGAACCCTGTAGATAATAGCTTGTACCTTTGTTTCCATGACCTAAATGTAGAACCTGACATTTCCAAACATTTACTGCCATACCCCACTCATCTGCCCACTTAGTAATGTGATCCAAATCCTCTTGCAGCTGATTTACTTGTTCCTCATTATCTACAATCCCCATAAGTTTGACGTCATCAGCAAAACAATTCATGTTTCCCGAAATATTCTCGTGAATATCATTCATAAAAATGATAAACAAAAGGGGCCGTAAAACTGATCCCTGAGGAACCCCACTCAGAACCTCACTCCAATTAGAAAAATTTCCCCTTAGAACTACTCTTTGTTTCCTTCCAGTCAACCAATTTCCAACCCAAGTTAAAAATTTTCCTCCCACTCCTATATCAGCTAACTTGCTGAAAAGAGCAACATGCGGCACCTTATTGAAAGCCTTTTGAAAATCAATGTAGACAACATCCACACACTTTTTGTTATCCAAAGCCTTAGTAACCTTATCATATAGAAATGCAACAAATTAGTAGCACAGGATTAGTAGCACAGGAAACCATACTGCACACGAGTCAACAAACTATTAGTCTCTAAGAAGTTCATAATTTCGACTTTGATTAAAGTTTCAAAAATTTTACCCACCACTGAAGTCAAACTCACAGGCCTATAGTTTCCTGCATTACCCTTAGACCCTTTCTTGAAGAGCGGCATAATGTTAGCCAGCTTCCAGTCTACTGGCACTATCCCTGAGCTAAACGAAGCATTGAAAATATTTACAATAATGTCAACCAATTCCTCTGCACATTCAACTAGAATTTTTGGATAAATATTATATGGTCCCGGAGCTTTAGTTGATTTGATTTTTTTCAACTGACATAAAACGTCGTACCTGGAGAAAACAAAATCCTGAAGCTGTATAGTAGCTTGTGTCACCCTGGTATCAACTGTTGAGATACAGTTAAAAACACTGGAAAAAAAATTATTTAACACTAGTGGCGTAGCAAGAGCAAAAATAAGACTTATTCTTTATGAAATGGCGTGGGGGGCCCACTTACCCCCTAGGAAGGGGTAAGTGGGCCACCCTCCATTTATTTATACTTAAAGTGAGCATATTTTGAAAAGATGTTTGTGGGTCCGACCTGACAAAGTATGGAAAATTTTAGTAGGGAATATTTTTCTGTAAATGTATCCATTAATGAGATATATACCCACATTTAAAGGTGTATGACAGAAAATTATAAAGCGGAATACAAAACAATTATGGCTGTGAAATTCATTAAAAGCCGTTAGGCGTATTTTTTTGCATTTAAATATAAATTAATGTTGAATAAACATACTGGAGTCGATTTTGCTAAAACACACCAGTTGCGGGGTTTTAATTAAAACCCCGCCACTGTAAAATTATAGGTTGAAAAAAAAATTAAAACACTTAATGGCAGTGTCTTTTTGAACTTTTCTGAGGGAGAAACATTATCATTTCATCCTCAGTTATAATTCTAACATCACCTACATAAAACCAATAAAAAGTGTAGTTATTTCTATTCTTTCTATCTAATTTTGCAGTATTTTTTTCATTTGTACCATATTTTAAAATTAGACCTTCAAAATACTGTATGGTCTTCTTTGATGCAAGTTTCACAAATACATAGTCACCAGTTTTTGTAGCTGAACCATCAATTTCATCTAGGTCTCCATAGTTATCTTTCATTTCGTCGTAAGAATTGCTTCATCAAAACTACTTTTCATTTTGAAATCACCATTATTATAAGGGGGCCCACTTACACCATAGTGAGGGGGCACACTTACCCTAATAGAGAAAAACCACTGGGTAAGTGGGACCCCTCCCCTTAAACACTTATTAATAATACTTTGCATAAAAATTCTTATTGCAATGTGTATTTTAGGTTAAACCCTACAAGAAAACTTGATGAACATAGAAAAAATAATAATAATTAACATTAAAACACTTCTTTGAAAAATGTTGCTTGAACTCGCAAAAAAAAAAAATTTTTGTAATTTTTTTTTTTTTTTGACATAAATTATATGATTCAAAAAAAAGTTCCGTGAAACCCAACAAGCAAAAGCAATCACTAGCCCCGTTCACATGAGACTTTTTCACCTCGCATTTCCCCGCTCCGCTCCCGAAAAAAACTGGAAAAATCCCCGTTCACAAGCACAAAGCGGTTGTACCACAGAAAGTGGAATTTTACCCAACATCCTTTGCGCATTGTTTGCAATCTGCGAGTACGTGTTTTTTTTAGAGTGTTTAGCAGTTTAGCTCACGATTTAATACTGCAAAAGTATTTCTTTTCGTGAGCCGCAATTTTGGCAAAAATTAAAATGAAGGTGATTTCTCAAATTTTATCCGAACAGAAATAATTAAAAATAAAATAAAATAATTTAAAATAAATAAATAAAAGAAACGAAATGAATAAATAGATAAATAATAATGACTAAAGTACTTCCCGAGGTTATGTTTTCGCCATTACGACATGCTCGCCAAATTCGCGAAAATGAAAGCTTCGTGCAAATAAATGCTTTTAGTCTTTATTAAAAGTTAAAAGGATGTAATTAGCAGGGACCTGTTTACCTCACATGCCGATTAGGACTGGGGCCCAATCTTCCTAAGGAACCCCGAACATTTTACAAAACTATGCAAAAAATCAATATATTTAAAATAATAATTATCATAATAAATTATTTATTAATAGTAGGAAACCTCTTTCGAAACTTTATTAGTATTTGTCTTATTTGGTTGGTTTATACGAGAAGAATGGTTTATGGTGGAAAGGATTTTTGAGTTGTTGTTCTTAGAGTTTTTCTGATATTTGGGGAAGGGGGGGGGGGGCACTCACCTAACTAAAATCTCCACATTTTAAAATCTGCGGTAGTGAACTCAGTCATTGGCCATCTCAAAAAATATTCTAATAATTACAGCGAAAGTAGTGGTGCCCATAGCTATGGAGAATTAGGAGGTATATACTACACCATTGGAATTTTTAGGAAGGATATTTAAAATGATTTTGTTGCATTATTGGTGGATCATGTATTTGGGGGTTTTCCATAAAATTTCCTAGGGGCTTGTGCATCGCTGCACTCTTTGGCAGATTAGCACCCCTAATCAGCAATAGAGAACACTCGGCCAACTTGAAAATCAGAAGTAGAGGACTGCCGTTGACTCTTTTGTTAGTTAAATGTTCCAGTAATTTATTCTAAAAATAATAGCTAATGCAGGAGGGCTGGGGAGGGGGGTGGCATGGTGCAGCCTACATCACAAAAATTTTAGAAAAGGTATTTTAAAAAGGTCTTACTCTCATTACTGCGCTTTTATTCCGGGTGGGGAGAGGGGTTAGCAAAAGTATTGGGGGGGGGGTGCCACCTCTTTTAGAGGGATGGGCCATCCCTTGCTTAAGTTTCTGCTTTCTAAGATCTGCAATAGAGAACATCCATCGATCAGTCACTCATTGCATACGCATTTCATACTCAGGCAGATATTCCAGTAACTTGTTTCAATAATAGTAAGCAATGATGCCAACGGGGGGGGGGGGGAACCATCGGCTAAATTGCAGATGGAGAGGGGCACCATTGCTCTTGGTGACTAGGCACCCTCGCTAAATTTTCCACATTCTATGATGCGCCATCGGCTTTATCAATCAATATTCCAGCATTATATTCTACTAATTTAGCTAATCATAAAAGTATAAGTAGGATATGAAATAATTAAATACAACAGCGTCAAGCAGAAGCAACCAAAAACAGTCGAAACCTGATGTCCAGTACGGCGAAAGTAAACAAACCCTTTTCGACCCCGCTTTGATTCCAGTCAAGGGCAGGAGGAGAAAAGTTCCGCTTTAACTCCACAAAAACCCGGAATGCGGTGCGAAGCGGGTTTTTTCCGGGTTGGAAACGCGCCATGTGAACGGGGCTACTGTGATGTAATTTGACAAAGGGTGATTCCATGTCAGTTCAACCAAACCCCAACACCCACCATCTCGGATTTTGATGAAACTTGGTATACTTCCTTCCTTTGTAGTCATAAGCAACCCCCTAAATTTTTTTCTTTCTATCTCGATGCGTTTTGATTTGACAGCCTGTTGAAATTTTGCGATTTTG
>JAXGGA010024123.1:0-12527 GCA_038373865.1 Uloborus plumipes
TCAAAGATAATTCTTAAGAATTTTATTCTAATTCTAAAAACACCCTTAATAAAAAAATATTTAAAAAGCCACAATATTTTTTAATTCGTAAATAACTATTCGTTGAAATTAATAATTTTTAATCAAAATTTCTTTTACAAAGAAAAGCGACATAAATTTTATTGAATGGCCATTTGAAAACATTAAGTAATAAGTATTCCACATGCGAGCTTTAAATCTGTGTTCTGAACTTTTGACAGAAAGAATATACTTTAAACAAAAACAGGGATGATGCATATGTATTGGAACGAATAAACAGACTGCATCTTACACAAAACGCCTTGAATATTGGTTTTTCATTTAAAATCCATTTGCATTTATTACTGAATTAGGCAGATTTATCATTCCAAAAATGTTTATTTATTCAGATGAGTGTTATTTGGGGCTTCGATCACATCACTCTTTTGTTTTTACTTAAAGAATAAGACTTGGGGAAATATCATTTTTACTTACGTCATTTGCATGCAACTACTGCATTTTGTGAGTTCTTTCTTCGACTACATGGCATTGCATTCTTTTGCAAAACATTTGTGCAAAAAATTGTACAAAGTATTTATCTGTTTATAAATGATATCAAAAACAATATGGCTTAAATTTAAAATGAAAAATTTATTTACAAATTTAAGCAAACCACGTCATAAAATAAAAAAAAGCTTCCTAAAATTAAACACTGATCCACCAAATAACTAAACGCCATTTAAGGCAAAATAATCCGTAAAATTACTATACCTGGTTATTTTAAGTTATAGTCCTGTCATATTTCTAGTGTAGGCCCCTTTTTTTAAATTTATTGTGACCACATTTAGTCACAGTTATATATAAACTACTTATTAAGTTATACCATACATCAGTACACCATTTTTTTTTTTCAAAGAACGATTATAGTCAAAGTTGGACTTAAATTTAAAATAGAATTAAAAAAAATAAATGATTAAATGAAAATAGGATTAAAAAAATAAATTACTAAACAAAAATAAGAAACTTAAAAAAAACTTTAACACATAAAAAAAAAACACTGCAATCTATTCGTGCCGTTCTGCTTCGACGGCGCTATCACCTTCTAGAACCGCTTAGCTTAATAATATTGTTTGCAACAGCGAAGTTAAGCAGGAATAATAAAGTTGCGCTACTAACCGCAGCCTTAATACAGTGCAACATTAATAGAGAGCTTAAGTTTTATAAGTTCTACATTGGTTCACTAGGGGTTTTGCAAAGCTGTTATTCATTAATAAAGAAAATGCAACGGAACATTAAGCAGAGAAAATAACTATTAATCGATTTATAAAGGAATATGATATTTCATTAATTAATAGATTATTGAATTAATGAAAATAAACTAATGTTAAATTCAATCATGAGAAAAATGTAATTATACAAAACTAAATGCATCTTATACATAGCTCGAGGAAATTCCATTTTAACAAAAATATGCTCGTTAAAATATGCTCGCACGAGTTGAATTAATAACCATTAAAATTACAAAATGAAATACTTCAAATTAGAAGTTCAATTTAACTTCAAAATTTGCATAGAAAATGTTTTAATTTAGTTTACTTTATAATCAGTGATGATTGTGTGTGACTGAGGACAACATTTAAAAGTAAAAACCCAATTACTTTTCGCATAGACAAATGCAAAACAGGATTAAATAAAATCAATAGACACATTTTTTAAAGTTTTTTTTTTTGGGTTTTAAAGAATTAAAATTGCATGGTTATCTGCATTTTATTGACGCAAAAAAGAAAAAAATGATATAATTTCATGACCTTATAAAGCATGAAAACTAATAACATGATTTCGGAAAAAAATGTATATGTACGAAGATGTTAAAGAACCGTTTTAAATTAAAATCGTAGAGACTTAATTTTGCATTGCAAATATCATAAGGCTTGTATTAATTGAAACTCGAGAATGTGAACATATCTTATAAATAGCAATCTCCTATGTGATCATGCATAATGAAGCTATGTTAATATCATCACTGACATAGTACACGGTACTTAAACGGTTTAACTCAAAGAAAATTATTAATTTCAGATTTTAAAAGAAAAACAAAATTATAATACCTTTTTACACTGACGAAATGAAATCAGAGAATATTTTACTAATTCCTACTTTAAAATTATTACACTAGTGCAAAATTACGTTGTTCCTAATCCGGTGAAACTCACAGTAATTGAAGCGTGTAATGTTCTTATTTCTTTAGCCAATACATAAAAAGTATTTTAAAAGTAAGTTTTCTTCTACGTTGAAGAAAGGAGAAGGGGAAGATAGCTTTTAATAAGTACGCACTTTAAGATAAGTTTGAAACACATGATTTTAAACTACCCTTTTTAAACAATTCAAACAACGAAGCGAGAATTGATGACTGATATTTCAATTGCCTATACCTGTAGCAGAAACGTTTGGAAATAGAAGCTGCTTAATTTTCTTCCAAAACGTTTCGTGTCTGGAAAACTATTTAAAGAAAAAGAAAAAAACAGTGAATGAGTTTAGCCTTTTCTCTGATCTACCCGCTGGTCATACGGACTAGAGTACCAATAAGAACAACCTGGTTTCTACAGGATGACCCAGAACATCATGTACAAACTTCGTGGGGAGGTAGAGAACAGAATAGCAAGCAAGAATGACTTAGGGACATTTGGTTACGAATGCAATGCTGATGCGCTACATGGACACAAAGCCAGATACTGCAAGATGCGAAACACGTAACAAATAATGATAAATTATTTCACAAATAAGATTTTACACTACGTTTTGTTTTTTAGAAGAGCTAAAAGAAGTTGTTGCAACACATGCAGCTGCAGTTGTAATTTATGCGTTGCAATGACAACGCTCCGAGCGTCGCAATATCGAGCCAATCTGACAAGCTTTCATCCATCGTTGCGTTATCATTGTGACGCGTGTATTAGAGCTACTTGTCGCCACTTTAAATACCCGCTTTAAACCTTTTTAAAAAAAAGTGTTGACTAAAAATTATCTTGTGCATTAAATTCATGACCTGTTTCGCATCCATCAGTGTCTAATTTTATGTCCATGTAGTGCGACAGCATTGCGCTTGCGACCATATGTTCCCAAGTGATTCTTGCTTGCTATCGAGCTCTCTACCTCCACTCCAAGTTTGTAAACGATATTCTGGGTCACCCTGTGTTTCTCCCAATTTTTTTTCTATTTTGAGCAGCTCAGTAGATTCGTATAGATGGTGACAGGTATCCAGTGAAAGATAGTTTGTATTCCATTGCGTTTTCTATTCTGATTGGCTGGATAACGCAAAGTGAACCAAAAATGCCATAAAAAAGTTACATGTTTTAGACCAAATTCTGAAAAAAAAACTGTTAAAGGTAAAACTGCAAAATGAATGAATTGTTTCCGTATTGAACTCATTTGAATTTTGTGTTAAATTTTAAGCAGAATTCGCGCTCTTCGTTTACTTTAGTTTATTTCTTTTTTTAAATTTTCTAACCACACCTTTGTTTCCAAATGCAATATTTAAATCAGGAATTTGTTTTATTTTTAAAAGGATAATATTTACTGCCACTTTTTCGTGATTTTCTTGATATTAACTTTTTCACTCTTTCAATTAACTATTTTCCTGCGTAAAATATTTTAATCAAATGTACGCCATAATACTTCCGAGCCTACGTACCTATTTAAATATTCGTACCGAAGATTAAATACAATGAACATCAGATTTTCTCAAGTTAAAAAATTCGTCTATTCTAATTTTTTTCACGTAGCATCATATTTAAATGATAATAAAATTTATACGTTTGAGCCAATAAAAAACAAAAATGAAAATAAACTACCGAGCTCAAGCTTAAGATTTTTAAAATGGGTTTCCTTGGAAAAAGTTTTCCGCGAGAAATTTCGTAATCTCTTGCATAAAACTTTAATCCATCAAGTGCTAAAACTACTTTTTATCTTGATTGATATAGTTAAGAAACCGCATATAGGAAAATAATATTTTCCATTCTATTTCAATTTAACCGTCAAAAAAGTTTCTAAAAAAGTTGAGATTTGAAGTCAGAACAAGATTATATGTCTCTGAACTGAAAGAAAATCCAAATCTACGACGCAAAAGCTGAAAGTTTCTTGAAAAGTGATTTTTTTCTGCAGAGGTTACATGAAATATTTATAAGCTTTTTCTTATAGAATTTCTTGATATGAAATATGTGCATTCTGAATGATTGAGTTACATTTGCTTTGTAAGGTGAAAAATTTCATCAAATACAGTTCTCTTCCTATTTTTAAGGCAGTAACTATTTGAGGCAATATTTTCCGAAAAAGTAATCTTCTAATTCAGCTTCATGAAAAATTCAGTGCAACACATTTAAAACATCTATGAAAATCCTTTGAATCTGAATAAAAGTGCAAAACTCGTTTAGGATGCAAATATTTTTCAAGTTTAGGTATTAAATAAAACGCATTACTTATTAATGAGTACCATTGCGTAACATTACACTGTAAAAAATGAATGTTGTTTTTAAAGTATTGTGCAGCTAATTTTATAGTAATTTTACAGTAATAATATGTAACATTGCTAGTTTTACAGTTTATCACTGTGCATTTTACAATTTTAGACTAACCTCTGCTGCCAGTATTTTACTGTTGTTTTTAAAGTAAAATAGTATGGCTAGTTTTATGATAATAAAAAGTAAAATTGCTAGTTTTACAGTAATAAACTGTAAAAAACTGGTTTTCCAGTTTTAAATTGAAACCTCTGTTTTTAGTATTATACTGTAAAAACAAGTTTATTTTTTGTAGTGTAGACAATAATTCTTTACATTCACTTACTTCTTTATTGCTTTTTTTTTTTTTTTTTTTTTTTTTTTTTTTTTTGTCCTTCTACAAATTAAGAGAAATAACGAGTTTATTTTTTTTTTAATTCCTGCAAAATTTTAACAAAGAGCGGAAGAAAAAGGAAGGAAACATTTATGGATTTTTCGTTTTAGAGAACTTTCTTATTAAGATTATAGAAAGTAAGAATTGACGATAAAGGAAAATAATGAAAAACGTTTGATCTGGATCCTCTGCTTCCAGTGTTACACTATGGTTTTTGTACTGTACAATATAGATATTTGTATGGTAATAAACTGTAAAATTGCTAATTTTACAGTAATGAACTGTAAAATAGCTAGTTTTACAGTTCATTATTGCGCTATTACAGTTTTAAACTAAAAACCTCTGCTTTCAATATTATTCTGTAAAAAGAACAGCTTTTTTTTGCAGTGTAGAAACTGTTAAGTTCGTATCATGAAAGATATTTTCACGAAACATACAAAAGCCCCTAAACGCTGCTCTGCGCAAAGCTGAATGGAGGTAAAATTGCTACTTTTACAGTTTATTACTGCGCATTTTACAGTTTTAAATTGGGGCTGCCAGTATAATACTGAAAAAACAACAGTTCATGTTTTGCAGTGTAAATCATCCAGTTTACAAAACGAAGCATCTACCACAGAGTTACAGAGGCCCTAGTCAAGTTCTCTTACAGCATCACAATAGTCTTAAAACCTTTTTTTTATAAAGCAAGAAGTCACAATAATATTGAAAACATTTTTATTTTTTTAAATCTGTAAAATATCTTCACATTAAGCTTCCATTCATTAAAAAAAACTGCTTTATTATAATATTTGTGTTAAAAGAAAAAGATAGATGATGTATCTTAATTTCTGAATTTTGAAAAATTGTCTTTTGTTAGTGTATAGTCGTCTTGAAATTGTCTGTTTAAAGCGAATATGTGTCGCAAATGGATCAGGGAACATAGAGTTGGTAGAAATCAATAATAGGTTTTAAAAAGCACAAAATTTATATTTTAAAACGTATTCAATACATCTATTCATGGGAAGGCATTATAATGTTAATGAAATGAACTTAGAGAGAATATCTTGCATACTTGAGAAATATTAAACATATCTACCTATGCTAATAAATGATTAATCCCAAATTTAATTATTCTTCAGTGCTTAAATTCTGAGCGTAGACTTAAGATGAAATAGTTTAATTTAAAACTTCCTAAAGGTATTAATTTCTAATGTTAACTCACACATTTTAAAAACATTTACATATTGGTTACATTGAAATTATACTTTGAATTAACTGTAATGTGTTGGTAACTTGAAATGCAGTTATTCATTTACTATCAATTCTAAAGACATTTTCATCAAGAAAATGGAACGATCAGGAATAAAAGGGAAACTTGATATAATCTAAAACCCATAAACTCAGCTTCATTAGAACCACCTTTAGTTAAAAAGTAATTACTATCTTTCTTTAGACCTCCTAAAGCGAGTGAAAATCTTTTTAAGTAGTTCATAGATATACCTTCTTTCTTATCTCTGTAATGTGACTTTTAATTAAAAAAGTTTTCTTACGACGATAAATTTCTTAAGAGTAAAGTGATTTCCTTATCTATTAGTTTGATTTATGTTGTTTTATAAAAATTCAGTTCACCAATTTCAAAGTTTTACAAAATTACGACAATCTTTTATGTAGACCTTATTGATAAAATTGTTTAAGCTTTAAATTTGTGAATTCAGCAGTTGTAAAAATTGAATTGTGTTTTGAATAGCAACAAGTTAAGGAATTCTTAAATATTACATATCTATTGGATTTCAAAGGGCTCAAGAAATCATGCGAAGAATTAGTAAGAACTATTCAAAACTGTATTTCTTAAGTTTTATGTCTTATTTTTATTAAGAAAGTGAAGGAAGCCAAAGAAAAATCCGGCATATATTGTTCACTGCCGCTTATCCAGGGTATTGTTTCTTGTCTATAATTATTTAGACCTGAATTTTGAAGTCATCAAAAGATGTTAAAGATACTAATTTTACAGTTTGACTCTAAAAAACAATCCACTTAAGCTGTGATTTGATCTCAAATATATTTTTTTTAATTCCTTTAAGTAGTTTTTGTTCACATGACCAGGCAATTTCATCCAGTTACAAAGCACTAAAACACAACGAAAACATTCTTGCCTTTTTTTTTTCAAACGATAGTCGCACCTTTTTTATATTTTAATTCGTATTTGTTAACCCATTTTTAAACATTTTTAGCAGAATTAATCACTCTTGAAATTTTTGATATTTTGATCAGCCCACCTTTACTCCTTTCTATGCGAGCATATCGCTTAAGCTTATTTGGATCTTTTAGTCCGTTAGAGAACTTATACCTACAAGAAATCAAGTGATGTTTAATTTTTGAAAACACAGTAGCTTCGCTTTCACTTTTTGACTGTAGAAGATTAGAATATCCTAGAAAAAAATGCTGTTTTTTTATCTAAGCAAAACTTGCAGGTTAAAAAAAAAAAGCAGAGTAGTCCATTTAGAGCAGGAACAAAACTACATAGAAAACATGATTTCAAAGCTGGAAAAAAAATGTTTTCACTCTCATTTCCTGTTAAAAATAAGCTTAGTGCGTAAAAGCGCATGGGACCCAAGACCTCTGTACCCATCTCAGTTTTTTCAACTTAAATTTCATGGGTGCAAGACAAATGTTCCAGTTATGTGGTCATCCGAGCGCGAAAACTCCGCATTAAGTTCCCAATCAATTTCGAGACTTATTTCGAAAAGCACTGTGAGGAAAATGGATTGAGTCGACAGTGCCTGACCCGTTATCACAAAGTATCTAAGCCACTGGGATTCCTTTTTTTCTATTATCTATCTGAAAAATACCTAACTAATAGTTGAAAAATAAAACATTTCTCATTACGTAGAAAACTATATCATCCTGGAATAGGGAAAATTGGTTCTGTTTACTTCTTCTCAGAGGCCTGACCATAATTAGATGTTTTTGCCACAGTAAACTCGCATTACAGCGAATACCAAAACAACGAAATATCTGCTTCAACGCAGTAAATAACCAGCCTCATTATAAGGGCCATTGACTTTCTATTAAGACTCCATTAAGATGGAATTTTTACTAGAACAAACAAACTTAGCGGTCCCTTGATATTCGTTGTAACGGGATTACGTACTTTTCCATAATTCTCTATAGAGTATCATTTTTTGCTAAAACATAGGTTGTTGGAATTTTGGTTTGAGTTGTATTATGTTAAAAGTTTTAGTTTTAGTTCTCAGGCGCAAAAACAAGTCTTACTATTCGGTCAGGTGTCAATTGCAAAATAATTCTTGTTTGACTTGCGTTTTTGAACTCATGCAGTTATGTTGAACTCTCAAACTCTCATACAAGAAAACAAATAAATGTCACGTGCATTAGAAAAACACACCGAGTATAAATAAATTTTATACAGCTTAAAGTACACTAAAGATATTGTAATTATTATTATTATTACTATTTTTTGTACTGCGTTGTAATGAGAATAAACGAAAGTAATGTATGATTGTTGGGCGTTGAAATGGCATTAACTGTTTGACTGGCAACCGAACAATTTAAGCCCATCTGTCACAAATCTACAATAGTATTGTTTTCGATTTCTAGCTGATATGCATTCCAAACATTTTACTTATTAAGAAAGCCTTTTTTTTAGTAAATTTTTATCAAACGCAGAAAACCTCTAATTAAGTACATAAATTCATAGTTTTGAAATTTTCAATTTTTCTATGTACAAAAACACAAGTTTTAGGGATCATTGTACTTCATGCCCCATTCACATACCATTTTGTAATGAAATCCTAACTTACACATTGTTAAGTAAATGTATTTCAGTATATAAAACCCTAATTACAATCACAAGAACTGAAAAGTAAAAAGTCATAACCTTTAGTTTTTCATAGCAAAACTGTTTAGCTGAATTGTGTTTTATAATTAACTCCATTTATGAAAGAATGTTTGGAGAAGATAACATTAAATAAATAACCGTGTTATTTTTCCTGAAACAGTTAGGTAATATATATGGAAATCATGATCATAAATCTTAAAGTTACAAAACCTTATAAGAATTATGAGACAGATGCAATTTTAAAAGTTTTTTTAGATCGTTATATATATAAATACATATACATTTCACATTTTTTCTAATCTATTGATGTTGAACATTATATGGCCAATACGAACTTTCCTTTACTACTTTTAAATTGATTCTCTGCCTAAGGTAAAGGTTTTATATTATAATTTTTTTGAAAATTAGGTGGCACAATGAATGATTAAGTAACAATGAAGGTGTACAAGTAATTAGTTTTAGTATTTGAGTAAATTAGAAATAATCTCTTAATCTAAAAACACCATATTAATTAGGGATGCACCGATTAATCTGCCACTTTGCCGAATATTAATAATCGGCAAAATCGGGCCGATTAATCGGCTGAAAAATACTTTAAAGAATAATATCTGAAAAATATTTCAGATATTATTCTTTAACGTATACTTTCACTAGGAAACTATGATGAATAATTTTATTAACAGTAATAATAATCCCCACAGTTGATAAAAAGTTCTTTTTAAATGAATTCTCCTGTTTTGAATAAATATACATAGACAATGATGCAACATTTTTCATGTGGCGATAGTTTTCTCCTTAGTACAGTGCTTTCAGCTAACCTCTAATTTTCAAAGAATAAAAGTATTGACTCAAATTGCTACTGACTAAAATATATGAATTAAAAGTACTCCTAAATAGGAGTGTTCACTACACACTCCCCCACTCCTACTTTTTTTATAAATTTTTATTTCCAATTAACGTAACTAACAATGTGTTAATAATATTATTGACACTAATATGAAAATTGGTTCTAAGAAATTTTATAAAATATTGAAATTATTTTGTAAAAACTAGGAAAATGGAAAAAAATCTTCTTCCAGAAATAAATTACTTACTATTTCTAAACTTGGAATTGTATAAGAGATAAAAAACAGTGATGGTAAAATTGGTAATAGAAAAACAATTATACTTATCATTAATCGGCTCAGCCGAAAAATCGGTCGATTATCCCCAGCCGATTAATAGGTAATCGGCCAATTTGGTGCATCCTTATCGGTGCATCTCTAATATTAATCATAGCTAAATAATACAAAAAAAAAATATCCTACAAAATATAAAATGTCTCCGACATTAAGTTTGACTACGAAAACTTCGCATGATAAAGCATTAATTCCTCTTTAAAACCTAATAATGATTTCCTTTAAAAGTTAGAAGTAAATGATGTTTGAGCAAAAGTAATACAAAGATTTTTTCCCCTAACATTTTAGATGAAAAACCAGTTATTACAAAGTAAATACGAGAGATGAAAAGAAAGATTGTAGTTCCATTTAATGATCATGGACGTCCTTGCGTGATCCTCTTTGCTTCCCCCCCCCCGTGAGCTACGAATTGAAACGTCTAGTAGTTCAGCTCAAAAACGCAACACGCAATCTAGATTCAATATCTGTCCATATGTGTCACACGCAGGCCGTCGGAGAGTCTTGAAATGCAAGATCTTCTTAAAATTTAAGCAATCTCGTTTGTATTGACATTGTTATGACTTGCTTATAAAAAATACATTGAAGATCTACATATATTTTTGGGATTCTACCTAAGAAAAAAAAACAGTTAAAAGATGTTTCTTCTGCACACTGCAAAAATGAACTGTTGTTTCTATAGTATAATACTGGCAGCCGAGGTTCCGATTTAAAACTGTAAAACTAGTAATTTTACAGTTTCTTACTATAAAATTAAGGATTTTACAATTTATTGCGTACAATTTTGCTGCATTATACTGTAAAAACAACAGTATAATACTGGCAGCAGAAGTTCCAGTTTAAAGCTGTAAAATGCACTGCAATAAACTGTTAAATTAGTAATTTTACAGTTTATTACTGTAAAATTAGGAGTTTTTTATAGTTTAGTACTGTAAAAGTAGCAAACTTTACAGTTTACGACTGTAAAAATTAGAAATTTTTACAGTGCAGGATTCGAACTTATGCCGTTCACTGTAAAAAATGGTTGTTGATTTTACACTAAAATACTGCTGTTATCTACAATTTTATACTGTTTTATCAAATAACAGAGCGAAAATGTTATCTGCTTTAACCCGCGACTGCGCAGTATACTCGATTCGGTGCTACACTGCAAAAAAATCCCGTAAATTTTACAGAAGAATAGTGGCAGCTGAGGTTCCATTTCCAAGCTGTAAAATTAACAATAAGAAACTGTAACATGTCTTAAAAAATAATTTTATCGTAAAATTGACATTGATAAACTGTAAAATGTATAGTGATAAACTGTAAAACTAGCAGTGATATGCTGTCTTATAAAGGAATTTTACTGTGAAATTAGCAATAGTAAATTGCAAAATTAGCTGTAATATACTGTCGTATAAAGGGATTTTATTGCGAATTAAAAAATGTTAAACTGTAAACTTAGCATTGGAAAACTGTCTTTTGAATTAAGTGTCCCTTGAAATTCATAGAAAATAACAGTAAATGATGCAGTGATATACTGTCTCATAACTGACTTTGCCCTGTAAAATTAACCGTAACTACCCATAAAGGTAGCAGTATTATACTATTTGTGTCAAATTGTCATTTATTAACTGTGAAAGCAATAGTAATATATTGCCTTATATTAAATGAGTTATGCCAAACCATTAACAGCTTTAAACCATAAATTCATTAGTAAAAAGTGATTTTTGTGCTGAGAGATTAATTTCGAACACAGGCCCATCATTTAGCGGGGCGAGGGGGGGAGGGGTCAATTCCCCCCCCCCCGACTTTGGGAAATCAATGTATTTTCATATAAGTGGGCATGGTTTTTGCTGTTTTCCGATGAAATCGCATTGTGTTTGCACCCTTTGCCCCCCCCCCCCCCGAAAAACTCAGAAGAAAAAAAGTGACTTTTGTGTTAAAAGGTTTATTTCTAACACAGGCCCGTCATTTAGGGGGATCAGGGGTGGGGGTCGATTGCCCCCCCCCTCTCGAGCGACTTTGAGAAATCAATGTAAAAACATGCAAGTGGGCATAGTTTTTGCTGTTTTCCGATGAAATCGCATTGTGTTTGCACCCTCCCCCCCCCCTCTTTGGAAAACTCATTAGTAAATAGTGATTTTTGTGTTAAAAGGTTAATTTCGAACACAATCCTGTCATTCAGGTTGGTCAGAGGTGGGGGGTCGATTGCCCCCCCCCCTGGTTTTGGGAAATCAATGTATTTACATATAAGTGGGAGTGGGTTTTGCGGTTTTCTGATGAAATCGCATTGTGTTTGCACCCTTTACCTCCCCCCCCCCCCGAAAAAACCTTAGTAAATAGTGGTTTTTGTGTTAAAAGATTTATTGCCAACATTGTTGCTTTTCATGGCCAAAATTATTTGCTTCTATAGCTAAAACACTAGCGAAAAAGAAATTTAGGGGATTTTGTATGTTGCAAAAAATCAGACTACAGTACATAGGCAGCACTTGGCCTTAAGTTTTTCAGCCGTAGAAAGTAGTTTCTTTAGGATTTGAAAAGCAAATATTGAAGTTTCTTTTACATAAAAACATTAATTACTGATAAATATGCGGTTTAAAACTATTAACTTTACTTTTACAGTAAAAAAGAAATGCGATACCCATATTTTATAG
>JAXGGA010024124.1:0-12527 GCA_038373865.1 Uloborus plumipes
TTTTCATATTTTAATAATTTTTCAGTGTATATAATCCGAGCTCTAGCTATTATGATTAGGTTTATAGAGAACTTTTTTTATTTTGAGTTTTTTCTTGCGGCTGTTATCTTTTCAATACTTTGAATATGTATTTGCTATGAAATGTTCTGTTACATTAAGTCAATAACTATTTGCTCTTATTTCTTTGATCCCATAATTTAACGATATTCGTCAAACATTGTAACATTGGATGAGTTCAATAGGGAAAACTAACTTTCTAAAAACTATTTTGCTGTTAGGCAATTATGTTCAATTGAATGTTACATTTCTATCTCACAATTTGCACTCATAAAGTAAATTAAATAACTCAATTAATGAAAGTTGAAAACCCAAGAAGATATTTATCTTCGACAGTTGAAACTTCTAAATCCAATTATGGGACTAATTTGCAGTAATTCGTCTGAAATGTAATTCAAACTGTGTGATGAAAATTCGGAAATTTAATAACTTCAAGTATGACACGGCAAGAATGATTTATCTCTCTTTTAATTGGGAACAGTTGTGACATTCTTGTTAATTACATCTTGGTCTTGAAAAAAGTCCTAAACTGATTGCAATTTCAATTAGTTCTTAATTTACATCTGAATGGAATTTTATTTTATGAATAGTGAAATATTTTATTAGAGTGGGTAGACAGAAATGAAATATTGAAGTAAAAAGGAGCTTTTCTTTCTTCTTTTGAACAATTACGAATGCTTATAGCTTCTATTTGACCGTCCTTATACAATGCAAAAAAGAAGCTGTTATTTTTCCAGTATAAATACTGGTAGCAGAAGTTTCTGTTTGGAACTGCAAAAGCACAGAAAAAAACTGTAAAACTAGCTATTTTACAGTTACACTGTAAAACTAGAAATGTTACGGTTTATTACCGTAAAATTAGCAATATTACCATAAAATTTACTGTTATGCACTGTAAAAACAACAGTATACAACTGGCAAAAGAGGTTCCAGTTTAAAACTGTAAAATGCACAGTAATAAACTGAAACTAGCAATTTTACAGTTAATTACTGTAAACTCACTTTTTTACAGCATGCTATTGTAAAATTATCAATTTTATAGTTTATTGCTATAAAATTAGCTTTATTATACTTTTAGAAACAACGTTCATTTTTTAAAGTGTATTGGTGAATTTTATTTCTATCTCTGCAATAGTTACAAGCCTATTTCAAACTTGTGTGGGAATTAACAGGGGTTTGGGGTGAAAATATCGCGGCCGAAATGTCGCCGAGCCAACATGTCGCGGGCCAAAATGTCGCAGGTCCAAAATGTCGCAGGCCAAAATGTCGCCGGTCTAAAATGTCGCCAGTCCGAAATGCCGCCAGTCCAAAATATAGCAGTTGACACTAAGTGCATAGTACAGATCTAATGTAGCCAGTAATTCCCAAATTCAATGAAGCTTAATTATGTAGCTCAATTTTACTAATTTAAGCTTATCCCGATATGATAAACACACCTGTTTTATAACTTTTTTTAAATGTAGCAGTTAAGAAAATGAGCTTAATTTATATACAAAAATGTACCTAAATTGATTTCTTCTAAAGGGTCATTCCATGAAAATGTCAACCTCGGCCGAAGAAAAAAAAATATCGAAGTGAAAAAAGTATCAAAAAATAAATGAATGAATACATAACAAAAATCATACAACATAAGAAGTTAAAAAAATTGAAAAAATACTGCAATTTTTCTGAGATTAGCCATAATAAATAATTGGTAGTATGTCTATACTGCGTATTATTCGATGGTTACGTTAGTCACGTTACATTAGTCACACTCCATCTTGAGTAAAAGTGACACTAAGACTAAAAAATATTAAGATTTAATAAATGTATTTTATGTTTTTAAAAGCCAACTTTACGCATTTTTCAAATATATCATTCAATTTTTAACACTTGCTTAACTTTGAGAAATTTTTGCCTCACAACATGAGCATTCATTTTCAGGGTTGCAAAAATGTTACGTTAGTCACACTGCTGTTTTGGTTGAAAAAATATCTACTGTCAGTAATTTTGTTTTAAACTAAAAGCAGAAATGATACATAGGTACCATGTGCGTTGTAAATCCACCAGCATAACTAAAAAATATTTTTTATCCTTTAAGTTACAAGTAAACACAGTTACAAAATCAGCTCTGAATGTTACGTTAATCACTATGGAATGACCCTAAAGCTTAAATTATTTCAGTACCGAAATATTGACATAGTTTTTTCTGAGCTGTACACAGGGCTCAGCGACTCTAAATTTTTTCCTTCACTTGTGGGTTTGTTTGTTTGTATGTATGTAACTCTTTCTTTCGATTTTAATTCTTCTCAAATTGTCCAAAACTGCTCCAACCCATCAGATCTTGATTTTTGGGAATTCTTCCATATTTTGAAAAACAGTTCCGACTTGGTTTCCGATCTAAATGCTATTCCTTATTTTTCTGCTGCTTGGCGTCCATTTGTATAATTTTACCTTTTACCATTCTAATTTATTTTTATGATATTGCTGGAATTTTCCTATTTTCTACCAGTCATTATTTTTCTTTTTGTTTTCTTCATTTACCAATTCGATTTCTTTCATTCTGCTTTTTTGTTTCTTGCGGTTAACGGTTTTAGCTTGGCGTTTTTATTATGTTAGCCTTTTGGCTTATCGTGTCGCCAATCGAATTCTTTCTTTCCATTTCGCACCTAGTAGAAAGCTTCGGTTCAATCTTTATTTTCCCATTGGAACTTTTTTGGCTTAAAAATTTTCTTATTGGTGTTCAGGTAATCCGCTATGTTTGCTTTTTAAGCTGTTCGCTTCTGTTTCTGTTGCTTTCATGAACAAATCCAGAGCCTAGAAGAAGAGCTTAAAAAACTTAAAGAAAAACCTTCAAGCATCCCAATCCCGCTGACGAAGCCGACATATGCCAGCAAAGCCAGACCTCCTGCCCTCCCAAAGATCAGCGTGGTAGGAGTAAAGGAACCCGTCAATCTCCTAAAGGACATTGCAGCAGTAAACCCCAATTTCCAAGCCAAGGCCTCCGGTGACTCGCTGAGAATACAGCCAAACTCCAAGGAAGACTTTGACAGCATCAGAGCCGCAATCAAGGAAAAAGACATCCCCCACTACACGGATAGACCAGCAGAGGAGCGACCAATCAAAGTGGTGATCCGTGGACTGCCGGTCAACTTCGAAGTCAACGATCTCAACGAGGAGCTTCAGAAAAAGAACTTGACCCCCTCCAAAATCTTCCAGCTTCACAAGGGCAGGGAACAAGGACTCGCCCCCATCCCCCTCTTCATGGTGATAATGGAGAACAACCCCAAGAACCAGGAGATCTGGAATCTACAATCCATCTCCTACTTCCGAGTAAAAGTGGAACCGCCGAAGAAAAAGACCCTACAGCGCCATGCAGTGTTTCAGATGTTGTAGATGGAACCACACAGCCCAATCGTGCAACCTCCCTCCAAAATTCTTCAAGTGCGCTGGAAACCATGATTCCCGACTATGCACCAAGCCCAAGGAAGACGCCCCGTCGTGCACGAACTGCGGTGGCCAGCACCTAGCCTCGAGCAAAGAATGCCCCAAGAGACCTCGACCCCCCGCCAGGAAGAAGCCAGCGCTCCAAGAGAAGAAGCTCCTGGAAATGTTCAAGACCTTCCTCGGCCAACTCGGATCAGTCTGATCCGGTGCTGGGTGGCTTCTCACATTGGTAGAATGTTCTGACTCTTTCCCCCCTCCCTAGCTGCTCTTAACTTTTGCCCCCCCTCTCCCCACATTTTCGTTCTTTTGCCCGGGCACCTAATGCCCGGAGGCTGATTCTTTTTACCTCCCCTTCCCTTCTGAATTAACTACTTGAATCTGGGTAAAGATGTTTTGTACGTCATAGGCCCAATTAATATGTCATGTCTCTTCTGTTGCTTTTGTCGGATGTCTGTGCATCCATAAGCTCCCAATTTTTCGCATTGAAAAATGCGTTCCTTGTAATGCCGAAACACGTGTCTGCAGTATCCCTGTGTATTAGTGACTCATGAACGTTGGAATTATAGTTTGCGATAAAATTCACGTTCTTTAAAAACGTAAAAGTAATATATTTAATACCATTACTAATACTAAAAGCTAAACTATATTGCATGTTGATGTATAATAAGTGCATTTGCCATTAATTCTGAGTTGGGCATCGAACGTCCACGAAATGCATATTATAAGTGCATGTAAACTTAGCGGATATTCAACAGTTTTGAAAATCTTCTTTTGAAATTGATTTACTCTAAAAGCGGATTTCTTAGTTTTTTAAACTATATTTTGGATTATTTCTTCTTTTTTTTCACACAAAGAAATTAAACAAATAAATTTGCTGTAAAGGCTTTTTTTTTTCCTTTTGCAAAAACGGAATACCGTTTAATCACCACGCAGTCGGCAATTTTCTTCTAGAACATTTTCTTTATTGGTAGGTTTTAGACATTTGAAATCAAATTAGGGACGCATTGGAGAACAGAACAGGGCACTCTCGTTCATGGATTTATTGCTTTCTCTGTAATAACTGGGTGGTGGAAGTGGAGGGGAAATTGCAAGAGGAAAAATGGTATCATATTCAACTCTACATTTAAATACTGATTGTAACGAAGGTACAGTGCCATGTCTGAGCTGATTAACGCCAGAAATGAATAAGCATTTGCCTTTTAAGACCATTCTACAAACAAAAAATGTCTGAATACTTGCATTACGTTTTTATATGCATCACTCACAAATAATGAAAAATAAAAAGTTCAATTGCTCTGCTTGCTCTATGCTGTGGTGTATCTTCTGAAGGCATCGTATGGGTCAATTTTTTTATTTGATTTCGTCTAAACCTTCTTCAGACATAGTAATCACGCTATGCTGAAAACTTTCCATTACATTCTTGTATGTAAAAACTCCCTTGGAAGAACTAGCGGCAAAAACCAATCAGCACTGAATCCCATATCGGTACATGTATGTACCAAATTTCATTATAATTCATGCAGTAAGTTTTGAGGTAGAGTCGCTCCCCAAAAAATGGGTCACGCAGATACACACTTACACATTTTCCTTTAAAAAAATAGTCGGTAAAATTGAATTCAGCACACGCCAGAACGTGTAAATTCTTCCAAATTGACAAATTTTTACTGATCCAATACTTTCTTTTACACATTATATGTAGAAGAAAATTAAAACACCTCTATTATTAAATAATATAGACTTGCTTTCCATCATGTAAACATTTTTAACAAACGCCAAGTTTCAAACATTGCATATCTGTCTTATTCATTTCATTATTCTTCAACTTCTTTTTTTAACACTTTAATTTTCTTTTCGATATCAATTAAACTTGGCTTGGACTGCTAATTTATTCGTTTTTAATTTGGTATATAGTGAGTCATAATAAAATAAGCTATTGTAAATAAATAATGTACGCTTATTTGAAAACTATTTGTTTCTTGAAAAACGCTCGAAACAGTTACAAGCCGAAAGGGTAAATTTTTTTTAGTATTTTTCAAAAATTTTAATCTATACTATTGTTAACGCATACTTTCATCAACAGCAATTAACAATCTTTTGCTACTTTGGTGATAAAAAGCCTTTTCGTATATTTTATTTTTTGGTACAAACTGTATCAATATCGGACCTTCTACATTTTTGTCTGACTACATATGGCCCGGCGACATTTTGTGGACCGGTGACATTTTGGACTGGCGACATTTTGGGCCGGAGACATTTTGGACCGGCGACATTTTGGCTTGCGACATTTTTGACCGACGACATTTTGGACACGCGACATTTTAGGCCGGCGACATTTTGGACCGGCGACATTTTGGCCCGTGATATTTTGTACCAGCAACATTTTGGACCGCGACATTTCGGCCGCGACATTTTGGGCATATACAATTAACAGGACAGCAGGAAGGATGGATCATGTACATTTATGTGCCCCCCCCCCCCAAAAAAAAAGAAAGGAAGAAAAAAAAACCCAGATGCTCAAGTAGATGCTTTATATTCTCGATGCTACATCTACTAAGCAAGCTAGAAACATTTTTTCATGTTTCAATTTAGCCATATATACATTGCTGTCCAATCACTCCAGGTTCTCCCCTACTAGAGAAAGATTTTATTTACATTTTTAGATTTAAAATTATGGTAGTGTTTTTATTTATTGCATAAAATGGAAAACTAAGTTAAAAACATTTATTTCCCCTTACAAATTTTCTTTCAACAAACTGTAAAAGCATTTTCTTATTCAAAGGGAAATAAAAAGCTATGAAACTAGTGACTTTTTCTTTTCGCCGTCACACTTTTGCCGAAAGAAACTAAAGTGGTTTAGTTCTTTACCTCGCAACTACCAAGCTTTCACGTTAAAAGCTAATGAATTCAACAATTGTTGTTTTTGAAAAGGAAGAAAATGGACCAACATGCAACTGCATTTGTCTGGAAATACATTTTCGCTGTTAGCTTCTTAAATGGCTATAATGAAATTTGTGTTTCAGTGAATATAAAATATGTCAAATATGTGTGGAGAAAAATTAATGTACTCCTTTCAGCACTTCAGAAAGAATATCATAAAACGTATAAAAATCAGTTCAGCCATCTATCCACCCATCTAGCCATTTATCTGTCTGCTGACCAATAGCTAATTTCTAAACAGTTAGAGATACGCATATAGTTTATTTAGGAAAAAATCTCCAAATTATGAAAGGAATTTTGGGTCTATTCAATGTTTTTCAAAAAATCAAATTTTGAAAGAGTTACGAAATTTAAATTTTTATACAGCCCCCCAGTCCTATCAATCATATTTAGTAAAACATTCTTGACACTGTAACGTTTAAAACTAAAAAAAATCACTCTTCTACGACAAAAATTGACCGAGTTATGACGTTTTGAAAAATCAAGATTTTGAAAGATTTCGCATACGGTCCCTTAAGCGATCGCACGATGACGTCATGAAATAATGCAAAATCTTGATTTTTCAAAACGTCATAACTCGGTCAATTTTTATGGTAGAGGAGTAATTTTTTTTTAGTTTTAAACGTTACAGTGTCAAGAATGTTTTACTAAATATGATTGATAGGACTGGGGGGCTGTATAAAAATTTAAATTTCGTAAATCTTTCAAAATTTGATTTTTTGAAAAACATTGAATAGACCCAAAATTCCTTTCATAATTTGGAGATTTTTTCCTAAATAAACTATATGCGTACCTCTAACGGTTTAGAAATTAGCTATTGGTCCACGATTGGAGTGGACACCCTGTATGTATGTATATATGTATATAATATCATTGGAAACAAGCCTTTATCAGTCAGTTGGAACAAGTAAGACTCAAGCTACTGTACAGCTTGAGGATTTGTATTTTCTAGAGAGAACGTTTTACTTCATTTGAAAAAAAAAATAAAACAACTAAAGCTCCGGGACCAGATAATATTAATCCGAAAATTCCAGTAGAATGTGCAGAGTAGAGAATTAGTAGATACTATTGTAAAAAATTTCAAGGCTTCGTATAACTCCAGGACAGTGGCAGAGGACTGGGAACTGGCTAACATTACACCACTCTTTAAGAAAGGGTCTAGACTCTAGAGGTAACGCAGGAAATTATAGTCTTACTTCCAAACCAGCCCAGTCGTTGGTCGTCGCATTTGCATTCGTATTTTAGGGGGTGGGGCAGTATTTCAGTATTTTTTAGTTAATACTTTGACTGCCAAGCTACGAGATAACTTGTGGTATGTGAGCTTAGCTGATAGAGTCCACTTTGAGTTAACTTGTAGTTTCTGGCTTTGCTGTTTTTACACACAATCGATGGTTTTTGTTATAATCAGGCATAAGAAGAGACATTTGGTTTTGGGGAAGGCGACATGTAATCCAAACTAGCTCACAAATTTATTGGGTTTTGCCCAGCTCATTTTCTATGATTTTCTTTTTGCAATATGACAGTTAACGTGTTAAGGGCATGTGAGTGAAAGACTATATTAAAACATAGAAGGGTATAAAAATAGCTCACTAACTAGAACTGCTGTTGAGTTAAGATAGACAGTGAGAAGTTTCATTTAGGGCCAAAAAACTCAGTTTCAGTTATTTACTTTCAATAGAAGAGTCTAATCAAGAAACCTATATAAGGACTTCAAAAACTAAACTTTCCAAAAATATTCTTGGCTGTTTTTTAATGCTATAGACATTTTACATAAAAAGATTAAAATCGGGGCTTTTATTTTTCTGAGACACACACACACACACACAAAAAAAAAAGAAAGCCTAAGATAGAAGCCAACTAAAGAGTGATATCTAAAAATAATTTAAATAAAATTGCCGCGTGATAATTTAATGCTATTTTCTTCTCTTCAGTAAAATTAGAAATCTCTCTTTATCTACAGCTTCTTGAATAGAACTACATACCTTTATCCGGATGCATTTAAGCATACCGTACTCGATTTTGGACATGCGAAAAGATGCGCGCTACCATTGGTCGAATTGCTGTCAATCAATCGCCTATCGCCGCCCCAAGGTTTGGAAAGTACGGGAAGTGAAAGATTAAGTGTCGAAACAGAGTGTAAACGTCGTGCTAGGAGGGGGGAAGGGTAGGTATTAGCTGCCTTGTCATCATAAAATAAATAAACATTTAAAATTGTTAGAATCAAGTTAGAAAGTGTTTTATTTCAAAAATAAACATAGAAATTACTTCTATGCAAATTCATTCCAAAACACGTAGTAGTGCCATCTATATGTACACACGGAAAGCAATTTATGGAAATGCAAATTTCTTTTAAAACTTAAAACCAGTGCTCCAAATGTATCAGATTACTGTTCTCGATTGATAGGAAAAATGAATGTTCGCGCCCTTCTAAAATAGTTCTGAGAGTGCTACAAAAATACTATATTTTATATTTTTATATATTTTTGATATATATATATATATATATATATATATTTTGGCGAGCAAGATAGTGTCTTACAAATTTATTTTTAAGTAAAAGGGGGAAAATATAAACTTTTTACTAAAGTGTTTGAGATTTAAGGTATAGATATTCTTTTATAATTACTCTTAATGCGATATGTGTACATGTACCAGCATCTGTTCTATCAGTTCAAGAATTATTAATTATTAGACAGTTAAAAATGTTTTGATACATTTTCTTTAAACAGGAATTTCTATAAAACGTTTTTAATAATTATCCAACTAATTATTAATGAAGAAAATTTCCGGATTACTTGCCCTGATAAGGTATCTAGTGCGAGCAAGGTACATAATTTTTAAATGAAGAAATTAAATGATTTAGTCCCCTTAAAAACCATATTGATTGGGTTTCATTTAACATCTCGTCTAATTAAAAAAATAAAAAAAAAGTTTAGTGTCGAGTACTTAGTGCTACCTTAAAATATGATTTTTTTCCCTCTCTTAATTTTCAGTTACATCAAACATTCATGGAGTAAAAAGAATACAAGACAAGCAGAAGAACAAATTATGTATTTATATATCCCAAAATTATTCACAGATAGCACTAACGATTTTCCAGAATAGGAAACGAAATGGAATATTTATATCTATTAAATTCACACGCTTCAAGGTAACGTTAAACTCAGCGGACTTACAGAAATCGACAGCTATAATTTACAAATTTTTATAACCTTGTTAAAAGCTTTACTGATGTATAACAGCCCTTCCCTTTGAAAATAATATATTTTACAAATGATTCAATTATATTTTCAAATATTTTAGCGCTAATAGCAAAACAAGTATAACGTTTGCATAAAAAGATTTAATGCACTTAGAAGTAGCCTATAAACTCAACAGTTTTAATAACCTGAAAAAGTTTACTTATACAAAAAAACAAAAGAAAAAAAGAAAATAAAAAACCTATATTATCTTTATAAATAGTTACCTTTTAATCATTTTTAGAAATCACATTTCTACAAAAAACATAACAGCCTCACAATTTAATTTAAAAGCTAATAAGCATTGAAAAATATTTAAAAAAGCATTTAAAATTAAAATAAGCAATTAAATAAAACCAAAATTACCAGCAAACGATTTTTTGATAGGATAGGCACGAATTTCTCATGCTCTATTGCTATTTGTTTTCTTTTCAAATTCTAGCAAAGAAGTTTGTCTGTCATAAACTTAATGTTGTTCTTATAAAAATGCTTTCATCATTTTCTACCACGAAATTATAAAATTTTTAAGTAAATAATCGTCTTTTATTTCAATGGAGAGCTGGGCGAATTCATATCGGCTGTATCTCAGAATAGCATTGCCTCTGTTTAGGGAGAGGGGCGAAAGGAGATCTATCAACAAGTCGATTCGACCAATGATAGCGCGAATTTTTTCGCATGTCCAAAATCGAGTACGGTATGCTTAAATGCTATCCGGATATATGGCGTCTTTTATGATTATCGAACGTTGGCGAATAATGCCTCAGACGTTTTCTTATTCTTCTTCTAATGATTTCAATTTATGTTTTTTTACTCTTACGATTGCTTAGTCTTTTTGGTTTTTTATTCACAGGATTTTGCATTTTTAGCAAACTTTCCCGTCAAAAATAAAGGAGACGAACAAAGCATAAAAAGTGGCCCAATGCATCTAAAAAATATCGCCAAGTCCAAAAAATATCGCCAAGTTCAAAAAATATCACCAAGTCCAAAACAAAGTCAAAAAGAAACAAAAAAAAAAAGAAATAAATATCGAAAAATTAAAAATTTGAAAGTAGGGTATTGAGATGGGGAATTTGTGTGTCGGTCGGTCGGTCTGTCTGTCCCCCCCTAATAACTTTTGAATGAACATTCCGATTTGAACGAATTTTTTTTTGTTGGAAAGATCTCGGCGAGTACAGCTCATTCCCATATTTGATTTTTCGATTTGAACAATTTTTGGTTCAACTTTGAGCCGTTCAAACAACCTGTCCCGCGATACTAACTTTTTAGTTAACAGTCCGATTTGAACAAACTTTTTTTTGTTCGAAAGATCTTTTCAAGGATACTTCATTCCCGTATCTACATTTTCGATTTGAACAATTTTTCGTTCAACATTGAACCGTTCAAACAAGCTGTCACCCCTAATAACTTTTGAGTGAACAGTCCGATTTAAACAAACTTTTTTTTGTTCGAACATCTCGGCAAGGATACTTTATTACCGTATTTAATTTTAAATTTGAACATTTTTGGTTCAACATTGAACCGTTCAAGCAACCTTTCCCCACCTAATAACTTTTAAGTGAACCGTCCGAATTGAATAAACTTTTTTTTGTTCGAAAGATCTTATCAAGAATACATTATTCCCGTTTTTAAATTTTCGATTTGAACAATTTTTCGTTCAACATTGAACCGTTCAAACAAGCTCTCACCCCTAATAACTTTTGAGTGAACAGTCCGATTTAAACAAACTTTTTTTTGTTCGAAAGATCTCGGCAAGGATACTTCATTACCGTATTTAAATTTTCAATTTGAACATTTTTTCGTTCAACATTGAACCGTTCAAGCAACCTTTCTCCACCTAATAACTTTTAAGTGAACCGTCCGAATTGAATAAACTTTTTTTTGTTCGAAAGATCTCGGAGAGACTCATTCCCATATTTCACTTTTCAATTTGAACCATTTTTCGTTCAATGATGAACCGTTCAGAAAAAATTTTAACATGAGCGCCTACTGGGAAATTTAAATTGAATGTTGATTCTGAACTTAAAGGCGGATTTCCTTCAAACTAACTTTGTAAGAAAACGGTTTTGATAAAAAATGTATGTAAAGTACTTTTCTGAAAAATCTTCTGTGAGGACTCTGATTCCGACTCCGACTCCGCAAACATGGCGGAATGCATTCTCAGAAAAAATGACTGACTGTGCAGACGATTTTTTGTTTATTTATTTATTTGTTTATTATTATTTATTTTATTATTTTTTTTTTGGCAGACGATTTTTTTTGCTTACAAAAATTTTTCATTCACGAGAGCATTTTATTCTTTATTTATATTTAAGAACTGGCAACGGATTAAAAAATAAAATTCGAGACATTTTATTAACGAACGAGGTTTTTTTTCTTTCTTTGATAAAATGTGTTTTGATGTTCTTTGTACTTTTATTTTATTTATTAATTTTTTTCCTTTTGAAAACGATTGTGAAATTTTTCTACGGAAGAACTATAAGAGTTACATTCTTTAAAAGGTGAGACAAAACTTTAGTTACTCGTTTATTTATTCCATTCAATCTGATGAGAGGGGTATATTTTGCTTTTAAAGGCTGTTGTCCCAAGAGATTGGCGCCAAGGAAAAAGAATAACCTTTCGTGATCAAAATCAACTTCAAATAACATTCCAATCTTTGTTACATTCGATTTGATTTTCAGTCAAGAATAAGTTCCCTTCGCATCGTAGAAAGATTTTGCGTTTTTAAAATTTAAATCAATTTTTAATGAAATCTGCCTTGGCGACGGTTTCAGAATAGCAACCCTAACACCCATTAAAAAATAAAAAACTTTGTATTCTGCCAAAAAACACAGCAATAATTTAGCAACAAAAATAACTAGCGAAAATCCA
>JAXGGA010024125.1:0-12525 GCA_038373865.1 Uloborus plumipes
AATCCATTAATGCCTATCGTCCCTTTTTAGGGACGGTTCAAAAAAAGGACTGAATTTCCCAAAAAATGAACATTTCAACCAAGTAATAGTGTTCAATTAGTACCTTGATATTGGTTCAATTCGTTATTAATAGATTGAAGCACATAATCATTTAAAGTGTGTTCTATGGCAGTTTTAATATGATCTTTATCAAGAATCACATCGTTCACAATCTCAAGAAAAAAAGTTAAGTTTTTAAAATTATTTCCAGCTTCCCAGTTTATGTTAATTGCCGCTTTTATTTATTCTTATAAAATGTCTTTTTAAATATTGTATCGTAGGCAGAAAAAAAATAATAAAAAAAAGCATGTACACTCTGGTGTCTATCGTAACTTTTTAGGGACGATTTTTGTTTCCTTAATAAAAAAAAATATTTTTTGCACGATATTTTTTAAATTATTTTTCTGTCCAATAAACACTATTTGTAACCAGTATACGAAATATCTTTGGAAAAAAAGTCATTCATTAATAGGTTAAGAATATTATTAACGGTAAATTATTTAATTCATGTCTTGTTTTATAAAGTTGTTAAAAAAATAAGAAAATTATGTAAAAGACATTTTTCTTTTTATGCAAGCAATAGCACGTGATTTACTGTAATTAATTGTACTTTTAATACACAACTATTAACTATTTGAACATTTAAGGTTTCATTCTTACTCCCAGGTTGTCTTTTTTTTTTCTTTTTCGAGGTTTGACAAATTATCGTGGATATTCTAACGTTACAAAGCCGAGTTTTCTTAGCCATGAACGATTACCAAATACTCTATCTTTCTCCATTCTCCTCACAAAGGACGAACAGGCACTTCAAAGTTCTCTTTCGTTTTGTTTTCGTGATTGTTTCCTTTTTTATTGTTCTGGAGTAGCTTCTTGGATAATGGTAAGAGATGGAAAGAAGCCATCTGGGAGCAGATGCAATCTCTCAAACGTTAAAAAATGTAAAAGCATAGTTGGGAAAGACTTTTAGTCTAATTTGTAAATTTTGCATTAATGACTTTTTGTCTAGAGCAATGACTTCCGGCACTAACAGGTTGCATTTCACTTTATTTTTAAAGAATTAATATTTATTTTAAAAAAAGTTTTCAAATATGCTTTCTGTGTTTAGCTGCCTTGTAAATTTTAAAAAGAATAATTAATAAAAAAATATACAAATAGCACAATGATGCTTAAATTCGATATTTTTGCAGAAGTTTGTGTATAAAATGTGTTTTATTAGTACAAAAAGAAAAGAATATTTAACAAAAATAAGCAATATTGCAAATATTAGCAAATATTTATTTCGGATCTAAAGTAAGCGTTAAACATAACGAACTGAAACAAAATAATGTCATTTTGACTCAATTATGCTTAAGCTTTTGTACAGGTGAATGGTTTGAATTTCCATATTTCATTTTACAGTATACCATTTAATATCCCTTTTTAAACTAGCAAATTAATAAAAAGAATAAAGCTAGCTACATTGGTAAAAAGTTTAAGAACGGTGTTTCGTTGTTTTATACTAAACTTTAATTTAACGCAGTTTCGTTTAGTTATTATCTATTTCTCTATGACAATCTTTCAAGTAGTTCATACCAATTCAATAACATTTTTGTTTCTGTATGCTCCATGCATGCGTTATAGCATGATAATGCAATACATCATCATGCAACTCAATATGAGTCATATTATGCATGAATCATGCATATCAATTTAAAATGGTGACTTGTTCAAAATAATCATTAGCAAATCATGGTTTTGAGTTAATGAGTTCAAAAATGATGACTTGCTCAATCTAATCAACTGTATAATAAGATGAAAATAATAAAAACATTGTAACATGACTGTCGAAAACTGAAAAAAAAAATGCCGGGTTAGCGCTAAGAAGTGGTATGAGATAGGGGAAACGGATAGTCGTATTTTGACTTGGTTGGTCATTTTGCATAAGAATCAGCAATGATGGTGTCAGAAACATTTTGGAAGGATTTTTTTTTTAATTGTATTATTTATCCTTTCACAGAAGCATCAATGGACGAGATGCGTTATTCTGTACTTTTAAACTTGAAACGTGTCAGTTAAGTGAACGAAATATATTCTTGTACACAGACCTTCAACTCCAATATTAATTTTATCCACGCTATATAGCTCATTAGCTATTATTGTAAAAAAAAGTGATATCATTAAAAAATGTCAGTATAATCTTTCATTGTGAATTTTGCTGCTGAAAAAAATATTTAAAAATTGTTTAGTGGGACAATTACAGGATAATTTTAGCGCTTTATTAGGGCACCTGCCCCGTCGGCCCTCTTAATTCCATCTGTGTTTACGTTGCCGATATGTTCGAATGTACATATGTATCAACCGGTGTCTTGAAATAGCTTGTCAAAATGTATTAAAATCAAACTGAATTAATAGAATAAAATGAAAATCAAGGTTGAAACGTGAGTAGGATTTTTTTTTTTTTTTTTGTAAATACAATGCTTTGTACGAACGACTGATTATCTCATTGCAACCTCAAAAATTTCATTTCTCAAATGGGCCCATTAATGTTACCTAAGATTATGCAGTTTTAGGTTAAATCGCGTCAATATTTGAGAACACCAAAATGCACTTGAATATTCTTTCAAAAAATGCTGAATTTTATTAATGTAGATGTTTTATTAACGAAAAAGGAATCTTTTTTATCGAAAATATAAGTGCATGTAGTTTCGAGATTCAAAACCTACTTTAATACACTTAATTTTGAAGCAATGAAAAAATTCATGCATTATTATATCAGAGTAGTGTGCCATTTAAATTTTAAAACGTAAATACATATTATGAGCACCTAACTTCATTTGCTCTTAAAATTTTTATCAGAACGAGATGTTCGGAAATTGTTTTCCGAAACACCATTTTGCTTTTTCAGAATCTGGGACTTGGGACACATGGCGTCCAACAGCTACATGACCTTCTCGCTGGTCTCAGCACAATTATCACCTAGATAAAGAAATAAATAGAAATGTAGATAAAGTGTATGTATGTTTTTCGGCGTTAATAGTGAAGTGTAACTGAAATTTGTTAGATAAACGTCAAAATACAATTTTGTTTAATATTTTAATGTAAAATTGTGGTTACACTTTTTATAATAAATCAGTAATTTTTAAAAAAATAAAATATTCAGTAAAATTAAAGTCAAAAGCATATAGTTATTTCAGTGTGAGAAAGTTTGCCCCCCCCCCCCCTGCAGAATATTTTTACAATTTCATAACATACTTAACATAATAATTAATAACTATTCCGTTATTACTCATGAGAATTATTTTCTTTTAATATAAAGTGTCTATTCAAATAACGAAAATGCAAACACTTACAAATAAAGCATATTTACTATCATTAGAAAATAGTTTAAGCTTATATCTTTCCATATATTTGTTTCATTAAAAGAGAGCTTGTAACTTATAAATCATAGATGCAAAGAAAATATGAATTAGTTTCGAAAACAAGGTAAACATTTTCTTTCATAAATCATTTACTTAGTAACATTTGTCATTACGTTTTGGAACTCCACTATTTGCATTCATTTAAATATTTAAAACATTATTTTTCCTTCTAAAATAACGCATTTAAGAATTAAATAGAAAATTTCATTGCCAATTATGGGTAATTTAATCCTCACAAAATGTAAGTGGTTTTGTTAAAACACTTTATAGACTACATTTTGGGATGTATGCATAATAGTTTTCTTTCTTTTTTTTTCAATTGATATTTCCGACCAAAAAAATTAAAAAAGAAAAACAAAATATGAATAAAAGAATGAGTGTGCGAGCTCGTGTTGATTAAAATAATAGTAGCAAATTATAGCTTTCAAATTTCAGCAACTAAATTTGAAGCTTAACATAGTATTAAAGATTTTTAATATTTTGTGTTGTGTTGAATAGTAAATGGTGAAGCCTTCAATTTTTCGAAATAATTTAAACAGTATTGTCTACGCTTGGTCTTATTTTTCAGAAATTATTTTATAGTTGAAAACATATTGCTAATAAATCTGCTACTCGGTTAAGATGTTCATCTTATAGCTACTGGCAACAAGGCGATGCGGGCCATTCTAGATCGACAATAAGAGAGCTCAGCTAAGCAGTGCAGTCCTCCATGGCTCTTTTATTTATAACTAAAGTAAGTAACTTCATGCATAATTCAGCATTTGAATTAAAACAATTTAAAATTTTCTACACATGATTAATGTAAAGTAAGATAACACTTTTTTGAAGTGTTCAAAATTTCGCTTTAATCTGGGCGTGAAATCAGTTTAAAATAGAAAGCAATAGAAAACATTACGACCACTTTATCGCAAACAGATAAGTTTCACATCGTTTGTTCCTAGTTCAAAGTACATAATGAGTTAAACATATCCAGTAATGTTGCAAAAACTTGCTTCTCAAAAATCCGTACTATTCTAGAAAACTTGGCTGCGTTTTGACTGAAAAAAGAAAACTCCTAGCAAAAACATATTCCGCATATTCCCAGAAACCCAGCATTTTCCCGAATTCGATGACTTTTCGGTCCTCATTAGTTCTAATTTTCAAAACTCATTGCGCTGGAAAAAGAAAACTTGACAGCAGGGTCATGAGATGGAGAAATGTGTCTGTCCGTTTGTCTGTCTACTAGTAATTATTGGAAACTTGGAATCATTGAAGTCCTTTCCAAATGAATATTGAGCTTCGGAAAGTAAAAAAAATCAGATTATTAATAACTTTATATTTTGATACAGAGCATCTTTGAGTTCCAACACACTTTTCCAACACTTGATTTCCAATACATTTTTCAAATTATTGCTGTAGGTTGGCTTGCTAAATAGTTACCTATCAGTACAAAGTTTAGTGCTAAAACTCATATTTCGAGCTAACTTGTACAAAGCAAGCAATTTTATCATATGTATCAAGAAATTGCTTAAGTCAAATTGATCATGTTTGTCTCTATTATCTTTATATCAGAAGTTTGAAACTTTAAAGATTAATAGCACTTAAGAGCTATTTGATGAAAGAATTAAGTAAATTACCGGTAGTTAACCTCAGCATATGAACATTTTCAGACGTAGTATAAAACAGATTATGGAATAAAATGCTTTCCAAAAGAGTTGCGCAAAGAAATAGCAATTAAACTAATATTCTGCTGGATATAATATCAAATCTGAGTCTCTGCGCAGACTCAGATTATTATAATTATCTTAATTTATTCATCTTAACGTTCTAGATTTTTTTTTCTTTTGTGATTATGAACATTTGTCTGAACAAAATTGTAAGCATAAGATAAAAGTCAGAAATATTGATTTAATACATATGTTGGTAATAAAGTAGTAGAACGAATAAAAATACCCTACCGTGTTATTAACCTGTACGCTGCTTATAAAACGAATGAGCTAATTTCAAGCACCATTCTTTGCACACAAAAAATTGCAGGCAAAACGCATTAGATAAAACCAATAACATCAGCTACAACTGATTGTGACTCAAATAAAAACAAAATGTGCCACCTATGAATGCATGGTGCTCAAATTTTACTTACATTTTCTCAATTAGATATTCTACTGAACACACAATGTTCTTATTTCGGTACAGTGTCGGAATTTAAAAATATTACGTAGTTTATATACAACAAGAGTCAAAATATTTACTAATTAACTGCTAAGTGTGCAAATCTTTGCAGGAATAGCAAACGTGATAAATGAGCTTGAAGAAGCATCCGGATTACACAAGAATACAATTGCTTGCATGAAAACTTTTACAGCGTGAAAAATAAGTCAACTTATAATTTATTAAGTGCTGAATTGATGATTTTAACCGAGTATGTGGCATTTATCGCAATTTAATAAGTTTAAAATCTATGCGGTAGCAGCAGGTTAACACTTACAAATAGTGCCTTAAAATAAGCTTTCGGTTTTAGAAACTCATGACAAGAAAATGACAAAGGTATTAAAAGAAAAAAAAACAATTTTTGCAGAAATCCTATATAGCAAAGCATAAATAGTTACTTCTATAGTTCATGATTTTAACTCAACAATTTTTCAATAGATGGCCGTGTAAATAGTAAACCCGCAAATCGAAGATAAATAATTGAACATTACTGCAAATGTTTTTGAATTCTTTCAATGAATGAAATTATATTACCGTATATTTAAAACATCCACCATCTGATGAAGTTACATGTTGGTTCACTAAATGGTTTTAGAAATTTATAATCGTAAAATGGTAATGTTTAATAAAGCAATTCTTGAAGCAGCTTGATGGCTTCATCAGCCGAGTCATAATATTTCTTATCAGAATTTCTGGTTTTAGTTTAAATGTTTTTTGAGGATACAGTGTATAAATGTAATCTCAGAACGCTTGACAAACTTGAAGAAATAATAAAATTCAATTTCATTAAGAAGTTTCCAGAAAATGTCTGCGATTTCGTTTAGCAATAAAAAAATTTGTATTGAGTCGACAAAGGATTTTTTTAAAATATTGTTACGCAATTTTATTCATACAAATGCAAACTAAGAATTGATAACGAATGCGAAGTAACACCACTTTTTTGCGAGTATATATATTTTTTCTTTTAATATTGATATTTTAAAAATTAAAGTATTGTTTAGAAAGTTTTAACTTTAATAAAATGTGTCTAATAGAACACATATTAATCAATTTTTCTTTTCAAAAAATTGGGAAAAAAAACTATTTCAAGAAACTAATTTAAATCTATTGTATAACCACATCCAACCGATAAAAAGAAATTATACATTACTACGTCACATTTTTATTTGCATTAAACTTTAAAAGTTTGAAGCTTCTAAAGATTTACTTTGTGAAACATCTCAGGCTTAAACTAAAGTAACGTGACGGATCTCTTTGATTTACTGAAGTCATTAATATTTATAGCTGATTACCATAAAAGTAATTGCATGTTTCAGTTAAAGGGAATTATTTTAATTAATTGTGCAAATGAGGCATATTATAATAAAATTTTCTTACCTGAGACTTTTGCCAAATTAAAATGATTTATTAAAATTAGATTCTGGATTTCGAGTATTACAATGCACCGAGTTTACATTTTATTTATTTTCTTACCGTTAAACATGGAAGTTACATTTAGGAGTTTGGAATTGTTAGAGCCGACTGCCACTAAAAGAGAATGTAAACAAAAAAAATACCTTATACTACTATCAGAAAATGAATCATTACGTAAAACTACTTGGTTTAGCAATCACTATATGAATGATGTCTGAAATGTATAGAATTGGTTACGTAAAACTAAATCCGTACATATTTAGTTAAGTTTTCTAGTCTGCAGTGTAATTCGGTATATATTAAAGTTTTTTTCTGGTATAAAAATTTTTAATGTACCCTAATGTTATGTTACTTTTGACACGATCAAAGTCGGTGTATTACAGAACAAAACTGTACAACATTTTTGCTGCGCATGGGACATTTCACTCGTCGATCCAGTTATACACTTCAAATAATTGATGCATTCTCTAATAATAGCTTTAATTGTTGAAACTGCTCTAAATGTTATTTTTCATTTATAAGTGTTTGAAAAGACGGAAGATGTATGCTTTTTAATAAAGCTGGTAAGATACAATGCGTCATTTTATTCATTCAGCTACAATCTTTTGCGAAATAACGAAGCAGCAAGGAGTTGTCAGAATGAACTAAAAGTTTACACACGTAATGGCAACGTTGATATTAGAAAATGATTAGAAAATGAAAGCAAAATGATCATTTCCGAGAAAAATCCCGAAAGAATGGATGTTTAACTACCCTGTTGAGCCACTTCTAGCGTGAATGTACTAGGTGATACAGTGAAGCATTGAAGCATAACAGTCTACTGCGATGTCTTACCTACTGTTGTACCACAGTTACTATAAACGCACCACTAATAGGAGCAAACTGATAGGCTGTCTAATTTATCATCTCAAGTCATTCCAAATATGCTCAATTCGTCACAAATAAAGGCATCGTGCAAGCCAGAGTAGGTGATGATATGGAAGATAAAGCTCCTTGACACCCTTGCCGAGCTTGACTAAGTATTGTTCTGTTAAGAAGTTGCTGCTGGAAGCACCATCATGTGGGAAGCAACACATGTGACTGAAGCATACCACTAACGAAAAGTTATGATGTCATATTGTAATGAAACAATATTAGGACAGAACATGTTTCGTGTATGATAGCACCCAATGACTTCACACAAGCTGTGGATATGGTGTGCTCCTGAAAAGCAAGCGTTTCTCTCCTCTCTCCCGCACGTGATAACTTCTTTAATTTCCTTTGCGAAAACGATAGTAGCTAAGCGGCGAAGAGAGAATGTTACAATTTTAATTAATTTGTACCAAAATGAACCTTTTCTCCTCGAAGATTTTAACGCATGCTGCCTGCCACTGTCTGCTTTCCGGACTCGTGTAAATGGAAGAAGATTTTCATTCAGCTTGTGACGTCAACTGTCTGTCATCCGATGTCCGACAGCAGTCCTCGTGTGGGCCGTGGTAGCCCGATCGATAAAGCGTCGGACTCGTGACCGGAGGGACCCGGGCTCGATCAAAGATCCACCGTCTTGATTAATGGTGGCTGGGGGACGTTAAAAATGTCGTGGTCACGAAGTCCACCAAGGGAAACGATACCTCCGGGGGTGCTGGGCCAAGGGTTTTCTCGACCCTTGGTTCTGGTTCAAAAAGAACAAAGCACTCTTCGGGGTCCTATCCCGGTTAAACCACGTGTTGGGGTAGGTATGGGGGACCCTGGAGTGTGTGAAAGCAGTCCTCGTGTATATCAGGACATAGGAATCTTTGATTCAAGCTATGAAGTATTTTTCTATGCTGCTCCGCTATCGACGGATGCCATTACCTCGAGAATGTTGACGTACAGTCTCCCCGCGAGATGGACACAGTTGGGCTCTTACGAAGAGTAACTGCATTAGGAAATACATTATTTTAAAGATTATTTACAGTCAAACGAATAGTGGAATGATGTTTTACATGTCACATTACCATATTACATCATGTAAGATGTTACACTGTCATGTAAGAAGCTGTACATTAGGACGTAAGAATCTCACGCTTGAGAACTACACCGATCTGCCGACACGCTGCTAAATAAGAAGCGCAACTTTTTTTTTTTTTTTAAAGAAGCTATCAGCTTCAACGTACATGAGGACTGCGTACTATGCGCTTTGCCCCTGACAAACACAGGACAGATTTACAGCACAGAGAGGATGAAATAACATCCATGGGTAAGGCGGGATTCGAACCCATGACCACATGCTTACGAGGAGAGTACTCTAGGCCCACGTGGCCCCCAAAAAACTCAACTTTTTATGACAAAATCATTAACATTTTTTTTCAATAACTTTTACTTCTTTCACAGTTCATGCATAGTGTGAAATAAAACTTTTTCCTCCAAAAAAGCGCCCCATAGCTTATTTTATCTTTATGAAACTATATTTTCTAGGAAGTGGCAACAACTTCCTTTTTTGCACGTTTTAGGAAAAATGTGATAAGTTTTCACACCGAATTTGAGTACGTAATTTTAATCTACTTTGATTTTATCTCTGTGAATTCAATTTATCTGCTTTCTTTTATGATGTTATGCCTTAAAATGATCAAAGGAAAAAATATATTTATAACATAATAAAAATAATGTGTATTCTAGAGTTCCGTTAACTAGGCAAATAAACTGATTTAGTTTTTGATGAGGGTTGGTCTTCCATCTTTTAATATTTGTCACATAATAGTTACGTTTGCACATTCAAAAACATGGTAATATAGGAGCAAAATAAAATTGTCTTCTTGTCATTTGCTATTAAATGCATTGATTTGACTTGAATTACACACGTGATGTCATTGCTGAAAGTGGCCATCAGTTCAAAAAATACGCAAACTTAGGTATTTATCATGCATGAGTACTTAAAGGTATAATTAAAACTTATTTTATGAAAATAAGCTAAACTTTTAAGGAAAAATAAACCAAGAAAAGTAACTTGCACAAGTAAAAAATGCTAGAATTTATTTGAGATTTAGGTACTAAGAATAAAATGAACAACATGCTCGTATTTATCTATCAAACTTCTCCGCCATGTTATCAGTAGAGTTAAAAAATAACAGGGAAATACTTTCTACGTCACTTCCCTTACTTTATGTACATAATATGTGTCTAATATTTATATGTGTCTAATATTTATAAGTATCTAATATTTGTACAAGAGAACTACCAAATATTAGTTTGTCCTGCTGAAAAAAGTGTTTTGTGGTCCAGCTGTGACTCGTATTGAAAAGCCTTGTTTTTTTTTTTTTTTTTTTTTTTACGCGGATAAAAAAACATGTTTTTACAAACTACAGAACTTAAGTTTTAAAATCTTTCTCTCTTACAGTAAGGGGGCAGAAAATGTATTTTACATGTAAAAATAAATATCATAACTAATATTTTTTAACCCTTGTTAAGAAAAAATTGCATTTTTTTCTAAAATAAATTCGACTCGTACTCAAAAAAAAAAAAAAAAAAAACATTCAGAATAGCAAGTACATGAAAAAAATTATAGTAAAAATAAATCAAATAATTGCTCAAAATTTGAAGGGAATGGCATATAATACATTTGTAGTAATTACTGTCTGATACTCATAGATAACACTTTCCACGAATTTGCGCATGCGTCAGGTCCTCTCTGACTTTATCAATATGGGAGTGACAGGAGAGACGAAAATAAGGTGTGGGATAAATAAACGCATTTTGAAGCATTTTAAAATAAGTAGAAGATGCAAATTGAAAGTATAAAAGCTATGTCGAAAAAGTAAGATAGCAAGTGTATGCGTTAAATTAAACTTCGGAAAGTGCCCATCGTATACTCATCGCCCCTTTTTATCGTGAATTGTTTACGAGTGCTAAGGGTGTCTTTCGACAATGGATATTTTTAACTTTGACCTCGACAACAATGAAACAATATATTCATTGACATATATTTTCAAAAATAGAATTGCGGCTTAAGCTATAGGAGGCGTAAAAAGTCGTTACTTTCAGTATAATGATTCGCACTAATGATAAATAATTGGTGAATAAAATAAATTATATTGAACACAATGGTTTCATAAGATCATCATTGATTTGTCTTGCCATAAAACAAACCTGAATCAAATAGCATCCACATGTATTTCCCTTTTTCTACCTACATTGTTTAATCTATTTCTACTTATTAAGATAGAAGTTTCTTCGTTAATGGAAAAAGCTGAAAGACAAGGAATTAGTGAGAGCTGATTCTATCTATTAGTTGCTAGAAAAATATAAGATCAGTAATAGAACATTTTCTGTACTTATCAATCAACTGACATTGACGGACTTTTGGTAGAAAAATATTAAAAAAGAAATGCAAATGTTATTTAAATTTAAATGGTGGAATGAGGGAGCTGATTCTAATCTAGAAGTGAAAATTGCGAATATGATTCCGTATGTAGTTTTTTGAGTTAACATTAAAAGTAGGTTTAAATCTTGGTTTTAATTGAAAAAAGAAAAAAGATGTTCCATAAACATCATCACAATTATATTCTGTGCCATAAGCATTTGTAAAAGTGTGGTTGCAAAACTTCTTACTAATGAAATATTTTAATTTTCGTAAAAGCAAGTAATGCTGAAAAAAGCCTTAGTTTAAAATGTGTACGTGTGAGCTATTCATATTAGTAGCCACCGCTTTATTATATAATATAGGTTTAAATTTAAAACCCTTTAACTGTCAAGTTATTTTGATTTTTAACACTTTTCCAAGCACAAACCCGAGAAACAGTCGGGTTTGACAAAGAGATGAAGCCGAAATAAACGTCTCCCGATATATATTCGGGTATAACAATACGATGCACTCAAAAAAAAAAAAAAAAAAAACCCGAATAATACTCGGGAGTGACATTTTTGAAAACTAGCTGTGCCCGAGACTATCTCGGGCATGACAGTTAAAGGGTTAATAGTATTTTGATCAAAACATCATATAGTATTATAAAAATGTATGTACATTATTTAACATTTCTTTGCTTGCACGAGCTCTTTTAGTGAAACATTTTCAATCTACATTAATTATACACATACTAACAGTACAATCTCCACACACTGAAAATACAGTATTACATTTCCCTTTTTTAACATCGAACATTTGTTGTCTGTAAAATGGGTCTGCTTGCAATTTTTCAACAGACATTTTGTGGAACCACTTCTCTTCTACAATCTCTGACACAATTACCCTACTTTAAAACGAAATAGCAATAAAACAGTAGCCCCCTTAGCACAAAAACGTTAACAGATTTCTAGATTTTTACTGATTCTAAGACTTTGGCTTTACCGGAAGGAGGTCTGCATAACTTTGAATTAATGTATATCAGGAGACTTGATAGGTCAAAAATAAGACAGTATTGTCTTCTAAGAATTTTGAAGCTTGCTGTACGGTAAAGCGCAGAATCTTATACAAACAAAATATCTTTACTATTCGGGAACCGTTCTTAAACCTAGGGTATCAGTAGAGTTC
>JAXGGA010024126.1:0-12525 GCA_038373865.1 Uloborus plumipes
TTTCCAATCAAAAATGCAATTTTTTTTTTGCTCAAAAGTGTCATAAGCTGAGATCGGCAGAAAATTTGAAGTTCTTTCAAAAATTGAATGGTTCATAAGCAAGTGAAAATTAAATTTGCAAACAACGTAATTGAACATGAAAAATCTAATAATTACTACAAGAGCAATTCCATACCAAATCACCGAAAAAAAAAAAAAGTTGGTCGCACGACCGACTCGGATTTTTTTTCAATTTGGTACACAGATTGATGGTATAGAGGTATGAAAAAGCCCAAAAGGAAAGTTACCTGCTCCACTTATTTTCTGAGATACATGCCCTCAAAGTTTGTCCGCCACGTCAAAATACTAAAAAAGTGATGTTATTTAATCATTTTTTATAAAAAATCGTACTCATGCAGAATAAAAGTGTTAGATATCTATGGAAACTAGTTACTCCAGGCATTCTGAAAAAAAATACTAGAACGTTCATAATGAAAATTGCCAAGGTACAGGGCTCTTTGAAGTTGTCACCACAAAAACTTGATTTTGCAGATTTTGCTAAAATTCAGGCATTTATTACAAAAAAAGGCAAACAAAACCAAAGGTTTTCTCACTTTCTGGTAGTGTACAGGTCCTCCCTGTAAATTGCTACGCAATAAATTTTTTGGGTTTCTCACCCCTTCTTGGAAATATTTTAGCTTAAAGATAAGCCGTAAGGCAAAAAATGCGTTTTTGGCCATCTTGGCAGCCATTTTTCTCATAAAGGGGGAGCAGTAGAAACTTTAATTTTTTTTTTAAACAAGCCACTGATATGTTAGCTATTCACAGGAAAAGAGTTTACTTTTGGTTATTTCTCCCATTAAGAGATATCCTGCTGACAGTATATGCATGTTTTTCGCGACGACCATATGCTTTTGTTCCCCCTCTCATGGACTTAAAATTAATTAAACCAAAAAAAAATGATATATTTATTATTAGCTGTATTATCTACCCAATATGTCATGAAATTTAATTTATTAAATCATTGAACAATAAATTAGATAATTGATGAAAAAAAGAAAAAGTATTTCTCTGATGCCTGAGCATTATGCATTCATAATTATAAAGCACTAAATACTTTCTTGAGAAATTAATTAACATAAATGAGCTCTAAATAGTTATATTACACTGAAGTGACAAAAGTCATGGGATAGCAATATGCAAATTTTCAGATGGCAGTAGCATCGCATAGAACAGGTATAAATGCGCAGTGCTTCTACAGAGCTTTCATTTCTGTTCAAGTTATTCATGTGAAGAGGTTTTAACGTGATGATGACCGCACGACGTGAATTAACAGACTTTGAACGCGGAATGTTAGTTGGAGCTAGACGCATGGGTCATGCCATTTCGGAAATCGTTAGAGAATTCAACATTCCCAGATCCACTGTGTCAAGAGTGTGCCGAGAGTATGAAATTTCAGGCATAACATCCCACCATGGACAGCGCAGTGGTCGACCGCCTGCACTTAAAGATCGAGACCGGCGACGTCTGCAAAGAGTCGTAAATTCTAACAGACAAGCAACACTGCGTCAAATCACCGTAGAAATCAATGTGGGACGTACAATGGACGTGTCTGCTAGAACTGTGCGGAGAAATTTGGATTTCTTGGGCTATTCCAGCAGAAGACCGACTCGAGTGCCTTTACTGACAGAACGACATCGCTTGCAACGACTCTCGTGGGCACGTGAGCATATCGGTTGGTCCCTAGATGAATGGAAAACCGTGGCCTGGTCCGATGAGTCACGATTTCAGCTGGTAAGAGCCGATGGTAGGGTTCGAGTGTGGCGCAGACCCCACGAAGCCATGGACCCAAACTGTCAGCAAGGCACTGTTCAAGCTGGTGGTGGATCCGTAATGGTGTGGGCTGTTTTTTCATGGCATGGACTTGGTCCTCTAGTGCGACTGGACCGAACATTGACTGGAAATGCTTATGTGCAGCTACTTGGAGATCACTTGCAGCCATTCATGGACTTCATGTACCCAAACAACGATGGGATTTTTATGGATGACAATGCGCCATGTCACCGGGCCACAACTGTTCGCAATTGGTTTGAAGAAAATTCTGGACAATTCCAACGAATGATTTGGCCACCTAGATCGCCCGACATGAATCCCATTGAGCATTTATGGGACACCATCGAGAGGTCTGTTCGTGCCCAAAATCCTGCCCCATCAACGCTTTCACAATTATGGACGTCTATCGAGACAGCATGGCTCAATATTCCTGCAGAAGACTTCCAACGACTTGTTGAGTCCATGCCACGTCGAGTTGTTGCACTTCGCCGGGCAAAAGGAGGGCCGACACGATATTAAGAGGTATCCCATGACTTTTGTCACTTCAGTGTATAAGCAATACCCAATCTTGTGATTGGGATACTCCTGTTTTTGATTGAAGAATTTCTTGAATATCACATGAATATCAGGAAAATAAATGAGGTCTTTTCGTTTGATGTAGGATATTTTATGACAAATTTCATTTGATGGGCTACTAACTGAGCATGGTGATCAAGAGCTATTAATTTCAGCATCGAATTCCATTTTACCTTATTAACAGTTAAATATTTACAAAATAATTAAATAAATAATTTAATATAAAGCCATGCTTGAAGAATTAAAATTAGTGCAACTAATTTATTCCCATACTGATCTTTACAAAATTGACATGCGTTGAGCACTGATAAGAACTGACAAGAAAAAGTTTACTCACTAAAATATTAGTTCACAGATACTATAAAGCGTACATTCTATTTTCCACAAAATAATACTGCAACAAAGAACAAAGGTATAAAGGGGTAGGTACTAAAGAATTTCTTGAAAAATCAATTAAAATAAAGTAGCTTCGAATATTTATCTCATAGGCAATACCCAATCTTGTGATTGGATGTTCCTGATTGATGGCTATAAACAGGAGGATACCCTTGTTCTTTGTTGCAGTATTATTTTGTGGAAAATAGAATGTACGCTTTATAGTATCTGTGAACTAATATTTTAGTGAGTAAACTTTTTCTTGTCAGTTCTTATCAGTGCTCAACGCATGTCAATTTTGTAAAGATCAGTATGGGAATAAATTAGTTGCACTAATTTTAATTCTTCAAGCATGGTTTTATATTAAATTATTTATTTAATTATTTTGTAAATATTTAACTGTTAATAAGGTAAAATGGAATTCGATGCTGAAATTAATAGCTCTTGATCACCATGCTCAGTTAGTAGCCCATCAAATGAAATTTGTCATAAAATATCCTACATCAAACGAAAAGACCTCATTTATTTTCCTGATATTCCTGTGATATTCAAGAAATTCTTCAATTAAAAACAGGAGTATCCCAATCACAAGATTGGGTATTGCTTATAATATAACTATTTAGAGCTCATTTATGTTAATTAATTTCTCAAGAAAGTATTTAGTGCTTTATAATTATGAATGCATAATGCTCAGGCATCAGAGAAATACTTTTTCTTTTTTTCATCAATTATCTAATTTATTGTTCAATGATTTAATAAATTAAATTTCATGACATATTGGGTAGATAATACAGCTAATAATAAATATATCATTATTTTTTGGTTTAATTAATTTTAAGTCCATGAGAGGGGGAACAAAACATATGGTCGTCGCGAAAAACATGCATATACTGTCAGCAGGATATCTCTTAATGGGAGAAATAACCAAAAGTAAACTCTTTTCCTGTGAATAGCTAACATATCAGTGGCTTGTTTAAAAAAAATTAAAGTTTCTACTGCTCCCCCTTTATGAGAAAAATGGCTGCCAAGATGGCCAAAAACGCATTTTTTGCCTTACGGCTTATCTTTAAGCTAAAATATTTCCAAGAAGGGGTGAGAAACCCAAAAAATTTATTGCGTAGCAATTTACAGGGAGGACCTGTACACTACCAGAAAGTGAGAAAACCTTTGGTTTTGTTTGCCTTTTTTTGTAATAAATGCCTGAATTTTAGCAAAATCTGCAAAATCAAGTTTTTGTGGTGACAACTTCAAAGATACCTGTACCTTGGCAATTTTCATTATGAACGTTCTAGTATTTTTTTTCAGAATGCCTGGAGTAACTAGTTTCCATAGATATCTAACACTTTTATTTTGCATGAGTACGATTTTTTATAAAAAATGATTAAACAACATCACTTTTTTAGTATTTTGACGTGGCGGACAAACTTTGAGGGCATGTATCTCAGAAAATAAGTGGAGCAGGTAACTTTCCTTTTGGGCTTTTTCATACCTCTATACCATCAATCTGTGTACCAAATTAAAAAAGAATCTGAGTCGGTCGTGCGACCCCCATTCGGTGATTTGGTATGGAATCGCTCACAAATAAGCAAATATTATAATCAAAGTTCTTTTTTTTCTATTGAAAGTACACAAATCGGTATGCTGCATCGTGCTATTGAGATTGCAGACAAAGGTATATCAATTCAACAGCCCATAATGCAGAGGAAACATGAGGTTTTTTTTTTACTTCCTTTTACGTAGTATTGGAAGTATTGTGATCGCGAAAAAAAAAAATCTGGTATGGACCCCACACTACTTCCTTTTACGTGTAAATTTCTTAGTAGTTACCTTAAGTGTTAAAAAAAGTGCTTGGAGTGAGCAAGGTAACAATTCAAATATTTACTCCCCTAATCTGCCACGAAACAAAGCAAAAAAATATTTTACAATGGTTAATTTTCTAAATATTGCCGATTTTAATATCATTCAGTGAATTTTTCGCAAAATATCGCCAATAGCGCCAAGTTGAACCCAAATTCAAAAAATAATTTTTTCGCCAAATTTGTCGCCAACTTGGCGATATATCGCCAAGTTGGCGTCAAACACTTGGCGACCAAAAGCTTGGCGACATGTCGCCAAGTAGTGGCGCCAGTTCATATCACTTGAGTCTGTATTGAAATTAACATTGATTTACCCCAAAAAAGGGGTAAAAGACCCCTTTGGGAACATTCGAATGCAATCACAAAGGGAGGTGCACAACTAGACCCCCCTCAGAGCCTACATACCAAGCTAGAAGTTTCTACGGCATATAGTTTTTGAGTTATGCGAGCCACATCCGCACATACATCCGCACATACACCCGCACATACATCCGCACATACGTACATACAGACGTCACGAGAAAACTCGTTGTAATTTACTCGGGGGTGGTCGAAATTGATTTTTCGGTTGTTTGTATGCTGTTAGGTACATATGCACGTGCTGACAGGTCGAAAAAACTACGCGACATTCATTCAGGGGTGAGCAAAGTCAAAATTTAGACCGAAATTTGAGTGAAATTTTTTTCGTGATCACAATACTTCCTTTACTACGTAAAAGGAAGTAAAAATCACTCAAATTTGAGTCTAAATTTTGATTTTTCTCACCCCCGAATGAATGTTCAGTAGTTTTTTCGACCTGTCAGCACGTGCATATGTACCTACCAACATATAAACAGCTGAAAAATTCTTTTCAACCACCCCCGAGCTAATTACGACGAGTTTTCTCGTGACGTCTGTATGTACGTATGTGCGGATGTATGTGCGTATGTGGCTCGCATAACTCAAAAACTATATACCATAGAAACTTCTAGCTTGGTATGTAGGCTCTTAGGATGGTCTAGTTGTGCACCTCCCCTTGTGGTTGCATTTGAATGTTCGCAAGGGGGTGTTTTACCCCTTTTTTGGGGTAAATCAGTGTTAATTTCAATGCAGACTCAAGTGATATGAATTGGCGCGACCACTTGGCGATATGTCGCCAAGTGTTTGTCGCCAGCTTGGCGACATATCGCCAAGTTGGCGACAAATTAGACGATTTTTTTTTTTTTTTTGAATTTGGGTTCAACTTGGCGCTATTGGCGATATTTTGCAAAAAATTCACTGAATGATATTAAAATCAGCAATATTTAGAAAATTAACCATTGTAAACTATTTTTTGCATTGTTTCGTGGCAGATTAGCGGAGTAAATATTTGAATTGTTACCTTGCTCACTCCAAGCACCTTTTTTAACACTTAAGGCAACTACTAAGAAATTTACACGTAAAAGAAAGTAGTGTGGGGTCCATACCAGATTTTTTTTTTATGTTTTTAGTAACCAGATATTGTTTACGTAAGAAGTGGGGGTTCGGCTTACATATATATCCGCCAAACCTATAAACTAATAGTACTACTGACTAAAAAACAACAGAGAAAATATTCGTTTTTTTTTTTTTTTTTTTTTTTTTTTTTTAATCCTTATAAATTCCAATATTTCTTGGAGGTATAGAGTTTACTCCCCAAGATTTTAAAGTTTATTTTCCTTCATTAAAAACTAGACACTTTGCAATTATGATTAAGTATGAAAGTACAATTTATTGGCATTTTTACTACACTGACTGCTAATCCTGCATTAGTTTTTTAATTTAAATACTTTGAAAATGTAATGCATAAACTTAAAAAGTGTTTTAGCAAAAGAGGCACATTTTTAATTTTCATAACATACTTATCACTCACTGAAGAAAAATTTGTCTCACGAACACGCTTGCAGTTTTTATTTTAATTTTATGCCTTAAATTACTTTTCACACAATCTCTAAATCGAGCAAATATTTTCTTTTGCTTTTGATTTTAATTATAGTTCAAATTTGTTGAAACTGTTTTCCGATCAAAATATTAACCAAAGACACGCAACAAAATAAAAAATAGTCCAAACAAAAGTCAAGAGAAAAGCAGACACCGAACCAACAATAAAACACCAACAATGTATCGACCGACTAAAAATCCATACCCCTTTCGCAATAATAAGTTACTTTATGTAATACAACCTCCCTCTTATTTCCAGAGCAAAAGATACAGGTTAGGTACAAAAATATATCACCCAAGCTGTGAGATAAGGTTTGCTATGGCCCCATCCATCAAAAATGAGGTCCTCTGGGCGAGGCCTTTGCTGTTGATTACTTTAGCAAGAGTGTCATTTGATTATAATGAATTCGTTGCGCGTGCATTCCACTTGGTAAATAAGGGGCAGTAACGTCCAGTGATCCCTCTGTCACGCATTGTTTCTCGCTCACTTACACGTCACTCATACTTAGGGGAAAAGATCGTTTTTTTCCCCTTTCAAGGGAATATTTTACCCACGCGATAGATGTAGGCAGTTTTTTTATACGTGTTTTAGATCGCAGCTTTTTTTACTAATGTAATGTTGATCATTCTTGGAAATATGAATTGAAAATTCAGACGTACAAAAAACTATGAATTATTTTTAATTTGCTATTTCATATTTTGTATTTGCTGTGAATGAGGTAGTGCAAGGAAAATTTTACGAGTAATAATTCTTTCTTTTTATTTTCAATTTAACAGTAGCAGAAAGTTGGTAGGTTTCAGGAGCACGATCGCTTATAACTTTCCCACATATATGATAAACCTCAAGCGAAACAATAAAGTCCAATAATATATTCTAAACATTTTTTCTTTTAATAAACTGAAAGTTAGTTGTTGCGACATTAGTTTAATTTGATGCATTAATTCAACATAAATGTTGAAAAATCAGACTTTTAATTGAACGTCCAGCCTTAAAACATCATAAATTATCTCCATGTATCACACGGTGGCACATTAATTGTTGTGCTCAAGTTTAAGGATGAGTTATTTATTTATTTATACTATTTACTGTTAACATTGACATAAAAAAGCCAATGCTGGACTGCAGAGCTCTTTTTACTTCCTTTTACGTAGTAAAGGAAGTATTGTGATCACGAAAAAAATTTCACTCAATTTTCGGTCTAAATTTTGACTTTTCTCACCCCCGAATGAATGTCGCGTAGTTTTTTCGACCTATCAGCACGTGCATATGTACCTGCCAACATATAAACAGCCGAACAATCCTTTTCAACCACCCCCTAGTTAATTACGACGAGTTTTCTCGTGACGTCTGTATATTAGGGTGAGTCGAAAAAATCGATTTTTTTATTTCGAAATCGCATTACCTCTCAAAAGCTGTGGTTTAGTATCCACAACGTGGGAAAAATAAGAAAAAAATTCTAAGTTGACGTCTTCGGTTCGCGCATGAGGCTCAAAGTTGGAAAAAATATGTTAAAAATGGAAATTTTCAAAAGGAAAAAAGAAAAAAAAAATTGTAACTTTTTATAATGCAACTGCCATAAGCTGTAAATATTTTGTGCATTTTTAATCTAAAAAAATATTTTATAGCTTTTACATACGATCATTAGTTTGCACATCAGCCTTAAATTGGGCTAAAATCGCCTACAATGTCAAATTTCGAAAATATCGATTTTTTTTATTTCGAAATCGCATTACCTCTCAAAAATTGTGGTTTGGTATCCAAAATTTGGGAAAAATAATAAAAAAAATCTAAGTTGACTCCTTCGGTTCGCGCATGAGGCTCAAAGTTGGAAAATATATGCTAAAAATGGAAATTTTCAAAAAATAATTTGAAAAAAAAAAGTAATTGTTTTCTATCGAATCTGATTTAAATTGTTAGTAGATAACATAATTTGAACCGAAAAATATACATATAACTTTTAGAAGATACATTCTGTTTGTGCATAAGGCTCAAAATATGAAAAAAAAAAAGTCAAAAACTGAACCAGAACGCACTACGTCGGCACTGTGCCGGTATATTTTTATTCTACAGCCGACTTGTCTAGACATTACACATATTCTAGGAGACAGTTCGAAGTCCCTGCAGTCTGCACTCCCTTTGGTTGTCACTTAGTCAGCTAGACCCGCCAAACAAACAGTATCTTTAATTAGCAACTGAAAGTGGATCAAAAAGTACAGCGTGTTTAGCTTTGGGTGAGTTTTTTTTTTTTTTTTTTTGTAACTTTATAGCATATTTTTATGCTCAAGTTTTGTTATACTGTTCTCCGTTCTCCGACTAATAAATAATGGAACCCCGGAAAACTTCTAAACGTTTAATTGTTTGTCCGTTTTTTGGTGCACCGAAAGGGTTAAGTCAAAGTGTTTTACCCACATGTGCAGATGTGTTAACTTGTTTTGAAGAAAAATCGCAATCTGTAAAAGGCGAACCTTTTTCAAGGATTTCAGATTGCATATCTGCTTAAATAGCAGAAATTTACTGCAAAGCTTCTATACCAATGTACAGTGGTAATACCAATGTGCGTTCCATACCAATGTACAGATGTATAGTGTACATCTACAAGAGATTGGCTTTTTAGCACAAGAACACGAAAAATTCATTGCACACTTGAAAGAAGCAACGTCAAAAAGTTTAGACTTCGCTTAATTAACAAAATGATTGAGTTTTGTCTTGAAGTTCAATTTATCTTTATCACGACTAAATGACTTTCTCAAAGTGTAGTATTATGGTAATCCTTTATCAATTTTACAATACGTACATGACTGACCGTTGGTATAGAAGCTTTGCAGTAAATTTCTTCTATGAGCTATGCAATCTGAAATCCTTGAAAAAGGTTCGCCTTTTACAGATTGCGATTTTTCTTCAAAGCAAGCTAACAACACATCTGCACATGTGGTTAAAACACTTTGACTTAACCCTTTCGGTACACCAAAAAACGGACAAATAATTAAACGTTTAGAAGTTTTCCGGGTTACATTATTTATTATTCGGAGAACGGAGAACAGTATAACAAAACTTGAGCATAAAAATATGCTATAAAGTTACAAAAAAAAAAAAAAAAAAACTCACCCAAAGCTAAACACGCTGTACTTTTTGATCCACTTTCAGTTGCTAATTAAAGATACTGTTTGTTTGGCGGGTCTAGCTGACTAAGTGACAACCAAAGGGAGTGCAGACTGCAGGGACTTTGAACTGTCTCCTAGAATATGTGTAATGTCTAGAAAAGTCGGCTGTAGAACAAAAATATACCGGCACAGCGCCGACATAGTGCGTTCTGGTTCAGTTTTTGACATTTTTTTTTTCATATCTTGAGCCTTATGCACAAACAGAATGTATCTTCTAAAAGTTATATATAATTTTTTGGGTTCAACTTATGTTATCTACTAACAATTTTAAGCAGTTTCGATAGAAAAAAAATTACTTTTTTTTCAAATTATTTTTTGAAAATTTCCATTTTTAGCATATATTTTCCAACTTTGAGCCTCATGCGCGAACCGAAGTAGTCAACTTAGATTTTTTATTTATTTTTCCCAAATTTTGGATACCAAACCACAACTTTTGAGAGGTAATGCGATTTCGAAATAAAAAAAAATCGATATTTTCGAAATTTGACATTGTAGGCGATTTTAGCCCAATTTAAGGCTGATGTGCAAACTAAAGATCGTATGTAAAAGCTATAAAATATTTTTTTAGATTAAAAATGCACAAAATATTTACAGCTTATGGTATTTGCATTATAAAAAGTTACAGTTTTTTTTTTTCTTTTTTCTTTTTGAAAATTTCCATTTTTAACATATTTTTTCCAACTTTGAGCCTCATGCGCGAACCGAAGACGTCAACTTAGAATTTTTTTCTTATTTTTCCCAAGTTGTGGATACTAAACCACAACTTTTGAGAGGTAATGCGATTTCGAAATAAAAAAATCGATTTTTTCGACTCACCCTACTGTATATACGTATGTATGTGTGTCGCATAACTCAAAAACTGAATGCCGTAGAAGCTTCTAGTTTGGTATGTAGGCTCTGAGGATGGTCTAGTTGTGCACCTCCCCTTGTGGTTGCATTTGAATGCTCCCAAGGGGTGTTTTACCCCTTTTTTGGGTAAATCAGTGTTAATTTCAATGCAGACTCAAGTGATATGAATTGGCGCGACCACTTGGCGATATGTCGCCAAGCTTTTGGTCGCCAAGTGTTTGACGCCAACTTGGCGACATATCGCCAATTTGGCGACAAATTCGGCGAAAAAAATTATTTTTGAATTTAGGTTCAACTTGGCGCTATTGGCGATATTTTGCGAAAAATTCACTGAATGATGATTAAAATCGAGCAATATTTAGAAAATTAACCATTGTAAAATATTTTTTGCATTGTTTCGTGGCAGATTATGGGTGTAAATATTTAAATTGTTACCTTGCTCACTCCAAGCACTTTTTTTAACACTTAAGGCAACTACTAAGAAAATTACACGTAAAAGGGAAGTAGTGTGATGTCCATACCAGATTTTTTTAGTTTTAAATTCCTATGAGTCCGAGTATTCAAAATCGGTCTCTTTTTCTGTTTAAAATTTTGGTTTTCATTTTCAATATTTCCTGTAGCCTTTTACCCATCTGTATTATTTTCTATAAAATATAAATACGTTGTTTACATCCCTACAATGATAATTTTAAAATTTCGAACCAAATGGAGACAGGAAAGTTGGAGCTCGAAACTATTGGTTAGGTTTAATGAATTCTCTCAACAGTTTCTTGTTCCAAGCAATTTTTTTTATAAAAATTTCAAGGAATTTATTCATTTGTTATTTTTTTTCAGTCGACAATTGGCAAAAAAAAAAAAAAATCATGCAGCAGTTATTTGTTCTAAACAAAACTATATTTAATATAAAAATAATTTTCTAGCCAATTAATCGGCTAAAATTGGGCGGTAGGATAATCGGTGAAGTGGCAGATTGCTGCCGATTGATCAGTACATCACTAGTTTTAACATTTAAACGTTACGTTTAAGAAATTTGGGTCTTATTTTCACTAGAGACAAACTGAAAACGTGTTGGAAGAACTGAAACTGATTTCTTTCTTTTTTTTTTTTTTTTTTTTCAGCAATATCAGGACAAAATATTTTTTTATCAGGAAAATCAAGACAACTGCGAATCTCATTTCTTGCTCATTTGTTTAACACAGAAGTTTTTTTGTTAATCGTACATTGTAAAAAATCGATATTGTTTTTGAAGTATAATACAGCTAATTTTATAGTAATAAACTAAAAATTGCTAATTTTACAGAAAAAACTGAAGTTGTTAATTTTACAGTAATTCACTGTAAATTGCAAATTTTATAGTAATGAACAGTAAAATTGCTAATTTTATAGTAATGAACAATAAAATTGCTAATTTTACAGTTTATTACTGTTTACTTTGCAGTTTGAAACTGGAACCTCTGATGCCAGTATTATACTGTTGTTTTTACAGCTAATTTGTATTATGCAGCTAATTTTTTGGCAATAACTCTAAAATTGCTTTAGAGTAATAAACTGTAAAATTGTTAATTTCACACTTTATTATTGTGAATTTCACAGTTTTAAACTGGAACCTCTGCTGCCAGTATTATACAGTAAAAACAATAGCTTATTTTTTGCAGTGTATGCCATGAAATGATGATATCGTATTTAGTTATCAAGCGATGAAGTCCTTCTTCATTTCCTACTTGGAAGAGATGCTACTTGTCCATTCTGTGGGAGACGGTATAACGTATCAAATGCACTACTCAAAGGACAATATACTCCACTTTAACCCCTTTGCGCAGTTAAGCCATTAAACTTAAAATGAATTAAGGCACGTTAGATACAGTGGAGTGTTCCAACGGGAAACATGAATGAACAGTAAAGCTGACAAAAGAGCATCCTGGCACCCGAAGTCCGTATCGTGACAAGCTAGATCCAC
>JAXGGA010024127.1:0-12523 GCA_038373865.1 Uloborus plumipes
GTATACTTTTTTTTGTTTATGCATCAAAAAAATTAAGACTGGGGACGGAGAGGGGGGGGTGCATTTTTAAATTACATCGGTGCCCCCCTGTCGGGCAAGCTTGACCCCCCGTCGGGCAAGTCCTAGCGCCACCTCTGGGCCTGAGAGGCCTGGTCTACAGAGCCTGATTACTGACTAGGCCCCGCTGCTTTTTAAGGGCCCCCAAATAGTTAAAATTGATTTCGCCAATGGCTGAAATTGTATGCTTGACTAGATGGAACCAAATAGAGGATTTGGCAGGAGGGCAGTCCAGTGTTTCTTTCAGATATTTTTCTCCCGGGGGGGGGGGGGCACTTGGAGAATCCGGAGGGGAGGGATTATAGGGCTGGCCTAAAATTGCATTTCGGGGACTTTTTTCGACAAATTTGCCCAACCCCCATTTGAGCACTAAAATTGCACCCCCCCCCCTTTTTTTTGATAGTGACCTCCCACAAAACCAAAAGCTAAATCCGTAGTTGACAAGTGAGTGGATGTGGACCACCTCTCTCCCCTCCGAAATAAATTGAAAACCACCTTCTCTCAATAAAAACTTTAACATTTTGAATTATCAATTTGTAAATTTGCCTTAATAATTGGCTTGACCCCTCCCTGAATAAATCCCCATGTGCTCCCTGGGGAGGTTTAAAAACTTAATTTCCTTAAATAATTTCCTTATTCCGTTCCCATAAAAGGGCAAAAGATAGAAAAATTGACACCATTATAATTCATAATGAAACAATGCTGTCGTCTATCGTGAAGTCAAATATTATTAACAAGGGTGGGGAGCGATATGAGGTTTTGGTGACCCTCAATTTTTTTTAACACATAGTTGTATAGATCTTTGTTGTGAAACAAAGAGTGTATCCAGTTTCTCAAATTAGAAAATGATTATTACTAAAATGAATGAAGAGCACGCATAGGATGGATCATGTTTTAAAAACGAAGAGAAATAGAAATAAGATTAATCAAATCCTGGGCATAAAAGGATTTTTTCCCTCGCAAACTTTCGAAATTAAAAGTCCTAAACGAATTTTTTTACGAAATTTAACAAGAGTCAGGGGAATTTGGAAGCATTCTTCCAGGAAAATTTTCAAATTGAAGCCCTAAATGCGCAAATACAGACGATCTTTGATGAAGTTATGTAAGAGATGCAGTTCGAAACTTAAGCTCTAGATACGCAATTGTAGGTCAATTTCAAATTTAAAGGAGAGGAGGTTCCCAGAATGTTTCTGAAATTGATAGACTAATACCACAATTGCTGGTCATCTCTGGTGACATTAGAGAAATGGACAGGGTTTGGCAGGGGGAATCCCAGGAAAATGAAATTGAACGAAATTGAAGATTGTGGTACCGTGGAAAGGTTTTTGAAATTGAAATCTTGAAAGGCAGTTTTGGTGCATTTTGATTAATTGGAGAAAAGGACGGATTTAGGATTTTCCTTCTTAAAATTTTCGAAATTTAAGTCCTGGAAGCCCAATAGTAAACCAATTTTAGACGTTAAGGAAAGGGAACGGGTCCACAGACTGTCCTCCCAGAATTTTCTAAAATTGAAATACTAGAAAATGTAATTACAAGCCATGTTTGAGAAAAAATAGACAAGAATTGGTTCTCGATGCACCCCCCCCCCCTCGAAAACTTTATAATTTTATTTATAAAATTCAAGTGTCGGTAATCTTTGATAATAGTAGAGGAAAAGGAATGCGATTTGATATTCTCTTCAAAAACATTTTCGAAATTGAAGTCATGATTAATCGATTTCAAGCCACATCTTTGACGACGCTGTGTAAACGGATGGAGTTTGATATTTGAAAAATTGATATCCTAAAAACGAATTTGTAGACTATTTTTTATAACATTATGAAAATTGATGCAGCTCAGCACTCTCCCTGAAATTCCCCCCCCCCCCGAAAAAACTGTAGGCGATTTTTAATAACTTCAAGGGAATAAGAAGGGGTTCAAATCCCCCCGGTAGTTTCCCAAAATTGACATTCTAGAATTCAATTGAAGGCTACCTTTGATGCCCCCACCCCCCATCCCCATGATGTATGTTTTAAAATTTTCGCTAATACTTTTATATTTATTTGTTAAACGTCTAATTGCTTATTTTTTTATTCTTCTTACTGTAATTAATTTATTTTTTGAATATTAGTACAAACTGAGTTTTCCTCCGGGGGGGGGGGCAGTTGACTTTCTCCGGGAGGGCAGTGCCCCCCCACCCAGAGAGATGCCTGAAAGAAACACTGGGGCAGTCCCTCCCCCGCAAATGATAGAATTTTTTCCCCACTGAATAGTTTTTATTTATTTATTTACTTTTTTTTTTTTTGAATATCAGATGTTAAATTTTCTCTTGTTCGCTAAGAACAAGCTAATACCATATATTAACATTAACATTGGAGTAACGTTAGAATAGGAGATTTTTACTAAAAAAAACAAACATATTTCGCTTATTTAACTACCTTAATTCTAACATTCTAAGGCGAAGGATATCACATTCGTTCATTGATACTTTTTATAGTATTAAGAAAAAACGCAAAAAATGCAGAACATGATTTATTCGTGTGAAAAATTCGTTCGAAATTTCTGCAATCGAAGAAAGCCATTGCAATGAGAGTATAAAGAATCTATAAGACTGGACGAGGACGACTGATTGAGAGCGAAATGACACTCCTGGGGGTAAAGGGACTGCTCAGGCGAACTACGTCGCAAGATTGTACATCAGTCAGGCGGTTTTAATTAGTGTAACCGGTTTCGGTCTGGGGGTGAAAATTTTTAGCGGGAGCTTTAGGGCATGTGGACGAACGAAAGGCGTTTTCGTTGAAAGAAAAGGGAAGTTTTTCCCGTCGTAACCTCTGCATCCACCAAGGGCGAATCCAGCTTCTGATTCAGGAGGTGGTCATTTTCGGAAAGGGGGAGATGTCGTAGTCTCACAGTGCAAGTTTCGTGCTAAAACGCGGGTATTTGGCGGTTTTTTTTAACTATAAGCCCCTAAAATGCAGTTTTAGGCTATATTTAGCTGCTTAAGAGAGGGGTCATGATCTCCATGCCCCACCCCCTTTGGATCCCCTTGGCATTCACACCAAACTTCTCTCCGTCATGCATTTTGGACGTGGATTTCCTGTCCTTGGATCTTATGTAAGTTGCTCTTTTCTTCATCAAAAAGGTAAAAAAAAAAAACGATTACGTTTTACTTTTAATTTCCTATTTAATTCAAATGAATATGTTTTTCGTTTTGGAAGAAATGTAAGTAAATGGGAAGCATATCGGTAAATGGTTTAGCAAACGTTTTAATTTAGGTCATATTATGAGATACCGCAATATGATTCTTCCACTAAGATATCAAATGACAGTCGCAGATCGTAACTAATGTCCGCTGTCGAGATATTAAAACTGGTTGATATACTTATTCTAATCTTGTCAATTTAATTCAAAAACTACAACGATTTGTGTTCAAAAGTACAATTAATTCTAAGTCGTATGTACATTAGGGTGTATCACGATTTTTTTTTTTTTTGGAAATTCAAAATTTCAAGTTGATAAAAAGTTGTCACTGTATTCACATAGTTACCAAAAAAATTTGTTTTGAAATTAAAAAATATTTAGGTCCGCCGGAATTAACTTGAAGTTTAAAGGTTTTTCGTAAAAACGACGATTTTTTTTTATGTATAAATTATGCGTAAAGCCAAAATAATTACTTAAGTTGCAATAAATGGAGTACTTAAAGAGCAATCTATCGATAAAAAATGCATTTCAGCTAAAATTTAACTTTTAGGTTACCAGAAATAGTTATGAAAAACCTCACATTTTCGCTAGTCAGTCATATTTTTAGAATATTTACTCATTCTGCAGAACAATTTTTATTATTATATTGATAGTAAAAAACATTGAAGTACAGCGGATATTATGAGATACCGCAATATGATTCTTCCACTAAGATATCAATGACAGTCGCAGATCGTAACTAATGTCCGCTGTGCGTTTTAAAATTTGATACGATTTCGCCAAAATTCAAAACTACCTACGATTAGTGTTAAACAGTTTAAATAGTGAATTATAACTTTAAGGTATTGATTACGGAGGAGAAAATCACGCAATGAACGATTATGTGCAAAAATCCAATTTTTATGTATGAAAGGCTGAAAGTTTCAGCCTGTGACTTCACATTTCAGTTATAAGGCGCACTTTTTTCGCGTGAGTTATTAAAAAAATCATTTAGAATCAACCGTGTTTAAATTCGGCAATCTTGAAGTTTAAGGTTTTTCGTAAACCACGACGATTTTTTTTTATGTATAAAATTATGCGTAAAGCCAAAATAATTACTTAAGTGCAAAAATGGAGTACTTAAAGAGCAATCTATCGATAAAAAATGCATTTCAGCTAAAATTTAACTTTTAGGTTACCAGAAATAGTTATGAAAAACCTCACATTTTCGCTAGTCAGTCATATTTTTAGAATATTTACTCATTCTGCAGAACGATTTTTATTATTATATTGATAGTAAAAAACATTGAAGTACAGCGCTTTGAAATGGCGAGATTGGTCCATTTTTTCACTCAAATAATTATTTCGCTTTACACATTATTTATACATTTTTTTAATCATCGTTTTCACTAAAAACTTAAAACTTCAAGGTAATCCCGGCAGACCTCAATATTTTTCAATTTAAAAATACATTTTTTGGTAACTATGTAAATATAGTGACAACTTTTTATTGAGACATTCAAGAGCTCTCCTACCAGGGACGGCATTTCACCATTTTATTTGAGGGGGCGAGATTTTTAAAGATAAAATACCTCAGTATGAAATAAAATAACTATTGGTTGGCATAAAGAGGTCTTAAAAATAATTTTATATTAAGAAAAATTAGAGTAATTAAAACACTTTAAGTTTGTATGTCCAAAGATTTAATTTTCTTGTAACGAGCTATAACACTGCTATAGCTCGTTACAAGAAAAGCTATAAGCTATTGTCAGCATGGTAGAAATTAGTTTTTAACTTTGGTTAAGTTTTAATCTACAATGCTTGGAGACAAGAACAAGAGAAAATTTTGCTTTTCATCAATATCCAGTCAAAGAGTAAAATCCTTTCTTGTTCTGTTGTGCTCATGTTAGAGTTAGAAAACACATGTTTCCGATTCCTTTCTCTTTGAAATAATCTAGAGGAAAAAGTTTCGAGTTTCATCAGCTTTTGTTAAAAATTGACAAAATTTTTAAATTTATTTTGCGCGCATCAAGAGAATGAGTTTCAATCTTTTTGCATTCATTTTAGAGTTTGAGGGAATAAAAACCTATATCGCGTTCACAGTTCACACACCCATCATTGATTTGTAAAAAATATAAATTGAATGTCCCTGTTTTTTATTATTCTGCGGAAAACATTTGGGAGTGCAACCGTCCCTCTTGCCCCTCTTATTTGTCGCCCCTGTCCCCTACCTAAAAACACAATTGCAAATTATCTTTAAAAACGTTAAAAAGTGACCGGATTTGAGAGATTGCTGATCAAATTATTAGAGAAGAGGCGGGTAAGGAGCACTGCTACGGAAATTTACAATTTTTAGTTTTCTTTTGTGACATTGGAGAGCGGAGGGAATCAAGTCCTCTCACCTGGAAATTTTTCCAGAACTAAAGATCTAAAAGTGAGATTTTAGAAACTCTTTGGCCCGTCAGGAGAGTCATGATCCCCTTTTGATTCCGTGTTTTGAGTCACACTTAAACTTGTTGCCCTCTGAAATGTCCACCCAGAACACAGGCTTCGAATTTCCCCTTAAAAATCCTGCACTAGAGAGAATGCATTTTTTCATTTCACCACTAATGAAGATATTAAAACTTGCTGGACACTTCTAGCTCTGCTGCTTTTCCCTGTAGCTTTGGAGCTTAAATCTCATTTTTTTTAAACGAACGCCAATCAAATTATGCCTTTTCTTTTACTTTTTGATTTTAGGAGAGGGCCCAGGCCCCCTGCCCCCCCCTTATAGACGCCCTTGACTACTATGCAAATTAGTAACACATTTTTCTCCTTATTTACCCAATACGATCTGCCTATAGAGGTTATTAAGTCATCTTTTATTTCTTTCTTGGTAATTTCAGTTGTTATTTCACCTGTCGAGATTCAAAATTTCTATGTAATAATTTTAGTACTTTTAAAGTCTCACCGAGTTTTAATGTGTGCCTGTGTGTCGATGCTAATAACATAATAAACAGCAAGTATTTCTATCAGAGATATTAACATGGCAATTATTACATAACTGGAATATATTTGATCAAGATAAAAAAAATATTTGCGTTTCCTTTTTCGTTCCATGTCATAGTGTCAAAATTACATTCTCCAATTTAAGTTAAATCTTCCCCAAATTTTTTTTTCAATAGCAGACATATTGCTCGCCAATAACAATATTGATCATTCTTAGGTCAAAGCTTAATTTTTTTGTCGAATAATGTTTGGTTAAAATGTGCCACGGTTTTCAGTGATCTACAAGATGACTAGTGGAGGAATTACAGGCTTGCGGGCCGGTCGCAATGCTTTTTTGAGGGAATCTTTGTCTATCACAGGACAATGTAAAACATTTATCTAAGGCATTTTTTATTTCCTTTGGGGCCACTACGATCATGGGTTCTCCAAGCACTTGCGACATTTATGATATGGCAAATCCGCCATTGAAGATGACTCGGAGTGTAAGTTCCAAAATTGTAAGCAGTTTTACTTCCCTTTTCAATATTGAAGTAGAGTTTACTATGAACTTGGAAGGAGGGACAAGGGGATACGTAGGCTCTCCTTTGTAAAAGATTAGCGATCAATGATTAAAAAAAAAGACAGTGAAAAACTACAAAAAGTAAACATCTTAAATAGGTGCTGATTACTTGCTAATAATGAACTTAATAAAGCTTCTTTTCAATTACTTTTAATGAACGTAATAAAAATTAAGTTTCGCTTTCAAAATTCATTTCCTAGAGAAATTGCGAGAAAACTGAAGTGTACGAGCTGATTTATCCATCTTTAAACGCTAACAGTAAAACAATTAGTCAGTTTTATATATGATACAAGTAAGTTAGTAATTTATATTAAAGTCGCTTAATAAAATTTAGAAAAAAATGCTTTACAAGTCCCTGATCAATGTTATTAGCTTTGTGAAATAAATACAAATCGATCAATAAAAAAACTTTAACCAGGCTGAGAACCGGGCATCACAGGGGCATGAAGATTGACGGAGAGGATAGAAGGGTGTACAGAAACTGTTGTAATTGCCCAGACCCAGATACACAGCTTACACCTTGTCATATCTTTGAGTGTCCAGCAATAAGCGCGAACCTGAGAGAAATTGGTGTATTGCCATCACTTGTAAACCTTTATGACGATAACATCCAATAAATCGCAAAAGCAGTTGTAAGGATCCATGGAGTTATCTAGTTCGGCTAAGTCATAGACAAGACAAAAAAAAAAAAAAAAAAAAAAAAAAAAAACAATGTTATTATTCAAGGAAAAATAAAATTAATTATTTTTAAGAAATATATTTGTTGAAAATAATGCTCTGTATTGAATTTTAAAAATATTAGGTTTTTATTTAAATTCATTTTTAGATTATTTATTTTTAATAACTAGTTGATTAGTCCATGCTATTAATTATTCAGCTTAATGTATAAATTATGAAATATTTTAACAACTAATTATGTTTCTTGAAATTAATTAAAAATTAATAACGAATGTCATTTTTAATTAATATAATTGGAGAGGCGCCTGTTTTCTCTGGATGCCCGCGCCGAATTTCATTCCCAGTCCGACCCTGTGAGCAGCCTTCAGCGAGGCGCCCACATGCTGTGTAAGTGTTGCGCGCGAGTTTACGACGAGACTTTGCGGGGGGGGGGGGGGCATATCACAAATGTGACAATTGCTAGGAGCCCTGAAAGGAATGTTCTACAAATTCTTACTGTAAGAGCAATGGACAAAGGGGCTCCATAATCTCCAAATCCACCACTGTACTACAATGGCTTCAAAAGGACAAAAAAGGGAAGCATATTTTGCATTTATAACTTTTATTTATCATCTCAATATCCATTTTCGTGGGCATTTTCAACATTTAAAACTATCTTCAGATACATCCATGCGATGGGCATTCCGAAAGTAGATTGTAGTTGTACTTTTTGAAAAAAAATGTTGCAGCTATAGTTGACTACATTTTTAATGAAGTAATTGTAGTTAACTACAAAAAAATTTCTGACCACTGCTTGAGAAATGAATCAAAATTTTTAAAATTTCAAATGTCTGTCTAAACATTAATAAGTTGTTAGAGGATGGAGTGTTGTATTGGCGAGGGCCTATTACGTTATCTGGTCCTGGGGTTCACGGATTGATGTGGGGCCCTGATTCTAAGTAAGCTCCCCTCCCCCAAGAAAGAACGGATAAATCAGTCACATACTTATAATAGAGAATAGAAATCAATGAAACACTACGTTTACGAGTCAATTTCACTGCGATGGAAACCCTGGATTATGTGGCCCTAAAAGTAATGTTGCTCCGGGGCTCCACCTTGCTTTATTCAAGTACTGGATGCTACAAATGTGAAATCAGCAAGACTGATGTGAAGCATCCTGGGGAAAGGTTTAATAAAGCTAATCAATAGAAAAAGAAAAAATAGTTAAAGAAATCAAAATCTGCAAACCAAAAAAAAAAAAAAAACCATAATTTTCTCCCCTTTCTTTCTCATTTGGGGGCCCTTAATGGCATGGGGGCCCTTGGCAATCGCCCACAAACCGCCCTGGATAGTCCAGGCCTGCTAAGTCACACACACCAAGGTCAAAACTTTCCAAGCCCAGTTCCAAGAAAAGTCGAAAAGCCAGGGAAAAGGGGAGTTTCGTTCCTTTAAAAAAAAGCTCTAATAGATGTGAGATGTGCTGAAAGTAGGGTCTGAGAAAAGGAACTAATGAAATTTCTCGTTTTTAATGTGGAGCGCTAAACATTTGTAAGTAATTTTAGACCCTCAATGGCTGACCCATTAAAAAAAAAAAAAAAAAAACACGGAACTTTTTTGTTTGATATTAATTTTTCAGGCCCGCTTCGCGAGCCTCCTGACCTCTCACGGGCCCCTATGCAATGCATAGGCTTGCCTTCCCCTCTCGACGGGCCTGGTCCCAATACCGAGGAACCGAGGTCATGGATCAATCCCCCCCCCCCTGTTTTTTTTTTTTTTGAGTCTTAAAACGCAATTTTACGCTGTATTTACTAATGTAAGAGTCACGAGGTTATCTTAACAAAAAAAATTCCCTGGAGTCTTAATAATGACAGTTTTGGCTATCATTGAAGTTGCGGGAAAAAGGGAGTGTGTTCGTTGGTTCTAAACCGGAAATTTTTCGAAATTGAAGCTTTAAAATCGCTATTTTAAGATATTTTTCGTGACTTTAGGATTTGGGTGATATTTCTGAATTCGTTTTACGTTAAAAGCTTAAATGTTTAGGAGATCTTTGATGATGGAAAAAAGGTGCGGGGCGGTTACTCCCCTTGGCCCCTGAGTCGCTTCCACGGGCACACTCGAGTTGCGCACCGGGCAACCCTAAGAAGGGGTTGTCCAGCAAGAGAAGTTATCGCTGATCATGATTTGCGCCCTTACTTCCCCCCGAACCAAGAATTATCTCAAGTTCGCAGGGGTTGCCACTCCTGCATCTTTATCAGTGAAAGTCTCGTTGGCGAAGATAAATGAAACGTAAATTGAATTTATTTTTAACGCCTTTGAAAAAAAGTAAAAGACAATTAATTGAATTTTTTAATTAAATTTCTTCTGTTCACCTGATTTCTTTTGTACAATTTGACCTTTTTGGAAAAGTTTAGGAGTGTACAAATATCACGGAATTGAAGCTTTGTCACAGATCCGGACATCAGCGGATTTTATGGGGGTTGGGGAAGGGGGCTCTCCTAAAGAAGCAAAATTAGTTCATCTGCACCATTAAATATTTTTTATTTATGTCTTCACAACACGAGTAGGAGGTTAAACTATTTAGCATAGACAAAACATATTTGAATAAAATCAATTTGTTTTGCTACAGGAGTAATATTGCAGTGCAGTCAGCTGTTAGTGTGAAATGATAATATATAAGGCTGACTAATTTGGAATTCAAGGGTACTTAATATCGTGAATGTATATATGTGAATTATCGTACTATTTTGGTAAGACTATAAAGTTAGGTAGCTAATTATCTTGAAACGATTTACGACCACATTCGAAGTGAGTTAGTATGTAATGTTTCTGAGCATTAGGCTTTAAGGATTTTTTAAAAAACATTTTAATGGAGCCTCATGAGGACTTTTTTTTTTCCAACTGTAAAAAATAAAACTTTTGTGTTTTGAACCAAAAACTATTTCTGTATCTGTCCCTGGTTCTAGTCATTTCAAAAATACGATACCGTGACTTTAAAAAACTTTCTTGTAGCTCCGCTGTTAAGTAATGGGCGATTCTCTGTAAACTGGTAATTGGCTGTCCGGACTGAGTATTTTAAAAATAATAAAGTGTAATAAAGTAATTATCGCTCTTAATACAAGTAAAGCATTAATACTTTGTTGCCCAATTGTATTTGGAGTGATAACAATTTAATTTTTTTTTTCTAGAAATTATCTAAGCGACAAAAACACAGTCCCCTGGCTGTCCCAATCCCATAGTCTAACTGTTAAAGATAGTATTTCAAAAAACCTATTAACACTACAAAAATTTGGTAATTAATACCTAAAAATAGAATAATGAAGCTATATTTTTCTTATGAAATAAGGTATAATTACGTGTTTCTAAAACTTAAAATTGTCATGTAAATTCTGTCCGGAGTTTTTTCAAACAGTCCCCTGCAACAAATTCAAAGCTGTAATCCGAAAAATCTATAACTTTTGCAAATTCTTTTTGGCATGAAGTTTAAAGTAATCAGTGAATTTGCCGAAATCGCCGAGAACGGCGTTGAAACGCTACTTTGCTTAGATTGAGAGCCACATTTGTGATGAAAGTATGCATCAGGGTCGTTGCGAAAACAGTCCTCTGGGAAGCGATTTTATTAATGTCAATTAATTTAATTATAAAACATATTAGTTATTATGTCCACGATTTGTGCCTAAATTTATAGGTAGTCTCGTAACTAATTATGTTCCAATAGTTTTGCAGATATTACGCAACAAAGAGCAAAAACACAGTCACCTGGCACAGTCCCCTGCCTAGTTATACTAGGCGGGGGACTTACCCCTGTCATGATTTATCGGAGAAACACAAACTGCAATTGGCCCTCTTTCAAACCAAAGTAATTGACTCATTTTCTGAGCAATAGAATTATAATTATACGAACATTTCAAAAAAACCGTGCCCGGACAGATTTCGTGTGAAAAATGACGAGTTTACAGAGAATCGCCCTAATCACAAACCAATAGTTATAGTAAATATAGAGTTCATCCTGACCTGCTAACGATTTCCCTAATTTTGACGAAACCTGTATGTTCGCATAATTTTAGGATCGCCTATTAGTTTTAATAAAATTTTGATATTCCGATTTATTTGGATGCTTAATTCTTCATCATTTTTTTATGCGGGAAATGAACCTATATTAATTTTACTGCAATTAATAAGGTGTACAGTAGTAAAAAAAATCAATTTTCACAAAACATGACTTATGCATTTTCTTTGACCATTAACAACCCTAATAACCACAGCCTTCCTCCGGAAGGCCTAAACTGATCCCGAAGCTCCAGCAATTGGCAAATCATACAAATGACTCCTTCAACAGTCCTATGAGTAATACTAATCCGCTATTCCAGAAACGCTCGTTCTGTGGGGTCTTTCTGAATTGTTCGCGCATGCGCATTATTGTTCAGCCTCCTACCCTCTTCCAGCCCACTGCTCTCATTGCAAACCAGTGACCGCCACTACGGTGAGCGCCATTGAAGTCGGATTTAAATCCAGTTGTATTGGTGCTCTTTTTTCCAGCTGCTACCATCTTTGAAAAACAAGTAAGTTCGACTTTATTTTCTATTGTTTAATTGTTTGTATTTTATGTATAGCTTCTTTATCTTTAGATGTTCCCTGTCTATCATTAATTTTATTACATAAGCTAGAAAAAATAATCCGTTTCCTTAGAGTTGTCAATTTCCTTTGAATGCTTTAAAAGCCGAATTTTTAAAGCCCTTGTGTTCTTTTTGTAGCGCAGAAGTGGGAATAATCCTGAATTTGTTATTATTCGAAATTGTGCAGATTAATTGTCCTTTCCCAAATCTTCTGAAAAGTTTAAAATGAAAAGGCTTAAGAGGAAAGTGAAAGTTGCTTTGTTCGACTTCCCGGCTTGTCAATCATCTTAAGTGCACAGAGTCCTTCCGGTAGTTTAGACTCTCTGCTATGTGGTTTGAAAAAGAACATTTAACTCCATTTTTTTCAGACAACAGAATCCCATGTCTCTTATATTGTTGCAGAGTGGTCAAAAGCTATTCAAACTTCAGGAAAGGATCTTTTTTTTTTTAATTCACTGGCTAGTTTTCAGGAGTGCTATTTTCAAGGCAT
>JAXGGA010024128.1:0-12522 GCA_038373865.1 Uloborus plumipes
AGAAGAATAGACCACGCGGACAACGTGACGAAGAAACACGTCTAGGCATGGAGTCAATAAGCCTGCGGATGGTGTCCTGAGGGATGGCACTCCGTTCCCTTTCAACCATTTGCCACAGTTCGTCCTCTGAACGAGACAGTGACAGGTTCTGCAAACGGCGTCCAATCACGTCCCACAAATGTTCGATTGGTGACAAGTCAGGAGAGTATGGTGGCCAGGAAAGCATCTGTACACCTCGTAGATCATGTTGGCTGATTCGAGCACTGTGAGGCCGGGCGTTATCCTGTTGAAAAATTTCATTTGGCAGACCCTGAAGGTAGGGGATTGCCACCCGCCGCAGTACATTATCTACATATCGTTGGGCCGTCATAGTGCCCCGAATACGAACTAGAGGTGATACGGAATTGTATGCAATAGCGCCCCAAACCATTATGCCACGTTGTCGCGCTGTGGGGCGTTCCACAGTTACTGCCGGATTTGATCTTTCTCCACGTCGACGTCACACACGTATGCGATGACTATCGCTGGACAAACAGAAGCGGGATTCATCTGAGAACACTACGGTTTGCCATTCTGCCATCCACGTCGCTCTGGTCCGGCACCATTCCAAACGTTGGAGTCTGTGATGTGAGGTCAATGGCAGTCTTCTTAGCCGGCGCCGTGATTGCAGGCCACGTGCAACCAGTCGACGGGAAATGGTTCTGGTCGACACAGGAACATCCAGGGTACCTTGCACGTGCTGCAGAATCGACGTACAAGTGACTTGCGGGCAGGGCTGCGGAGTCGGAGTCGAAGAGTCGGAGTCGGACTGATTTTGGACCAAAGGAGTCGGAGTCGGAGTCGCTGAAAAACATGTCGACTCCGACTCCGACTCCGACCACCTCCGATTTGGATGAAATTTTATGGAGGTGAAAACATGTCTTTGAAACTAACAGATACAAATTTTCAGGGTCCAATATCCAAATCCTAAGCATCTAGGGTCATTAAAAAGGGCTTCAAATGGCGGGTCTTTGCAGCAAAAATGCAATGTGTTTAAATAAAGTCTGGCAACAAGAAAAGGATTAGTTTTGTACGGAGTCAAATGACAAGAGCGGCACTTGTCTTTTGCTCTGGAGAAAATGGACTTTTTGGGAGGTCACATTGACCTCCGAGAATTGAGGTAAATGTGGTGAAATTACGTGCGAGAATTCTTGAGAAAATTGAACTTTTTGAGAGGTCACAGTGACCTCTCATGACCTCCGACTGGGATACCCCAGCTTGCTATCCCCCCCCCCTAAAGTGAGTCCTGGCTACGACCAAGAATAAAAATGAAACTTTTAAAAATGGACTTAATATTTCAACCTTTGTTTAGGGTTTTTCCCTCTTCATATTTGGGGAAAAAAATAACAAAAAAAAAAGCAGGAGTCGGAAGTCGGAGTCGGAGTCGGAGTCGAAAGTCTTAAAATGTCGGAGTCGGAGTCGACCATTTTTCCTCCGACTCCGCAGCCCTGCTTGCGGGTCCGCCACACTAGGCGTTAAATTCCGTCATTTTCCGCGTAGTTCTGCCATATCTCATAGATGGCAGCACGAGCGAATTTCAAAAATTTTAAATGCGATTTTTACAAAATTAACGAAAAGAATATACATTGAAATTATGTATGAACTATTTCGTGAACTTAAACGTGCAAACATTAAAATAAAAATAATTTTTGTTTAGGTTATAAGAAATCATTGAAGCAATGATATTTCTGATGAAAAATATAAAACATTGCAAAATGATACGAGGCATTAGATTTCATCCTTGATCATTATAGTATTATTGCCTGCGATGTTTTCTTTTTCTTATCCGCTATATATTTGGAGGTAGGGGGGGATGTACCGCGCGAATGAACCTTTGTCCAATCAGCAGCGTTCATTTTTGTTCTGCTTTAATTTAGCGCGAATATTTCGGCGAAAAATTTTTCTTAACTTCTCAGTTGAAAAAAGGTATTAGCATGTTTGAAAAATGAATTCATCAAAAGAGTACAAGTGCCCGTGTGGGGCAAATTTGAAAAAATCTGCTTTTTACAAGCACAAAAAAAAATGATCTGTTGTTCTTAAAAGTTCAAATAAGCACGAATGCAAGAAAGGTCATTATAGGTGCCAAGACTGCAATTATGAAAAGAGCTTTCGGGCAGATTTTTTAGCACATATAAAATTTCTTCACAATGTTCAATCTGATGTCGAAGATGAAGTGGTATTTTCCAGCTTTGCAGGTAAGAATATTTTTATGAACTTGGATAAATATTTATTTAATATCACAATAAAGTTAATTTTTGTTGATATCTTAGGTGTACCGATACTATTTTTTCTTTCTTAAAATTGCTTAAGTTTGATTTTACTCTTTATTTTGATTTTGGATATTTGGTGACATAGTTACGCAATTCGTCACTGCGAAAAACAATAATTGAATTCGAGCTGTCAAAATTCAAATTAATTTTTTATTTCCCTTTTTTCCGCAGAAAAGAATGTATTTTCATGGACACTTGTTTTTTGTTCAAAAGTCGTGGGTTTATTTTTTTCATTTATTCATTTTTTGTTATTATTTATTTATTTTTTCAGTATTTTTATTTTGTATTTTGAGTTGTGCCACTACTGCACATGGGCGATATAGTATATGTACTGAAGAGAAAAGAAAGAAAAGTTTAAAATAAAAAACTGTTGAAGTGTTTGTAAAATATCAGAGCATTAAAAATTCGCGCGTTTTAAAAACAATGGATTTTATTGACAGCCTATAAAATGATTTTTCGACTTGTCCTTTTTCAATGCACAAATCATGCAAGCAATGATAGAGACAATAACCTGAGACTCAGATCTGTTTTGTACAAAAAAAAAAGGAGATCTTTGCAAATCTGAAACACGTGTGCGCTAATTTTTTAACTTTAAGTTTCTTCTTTTAACTTTATTTCATATGTTTTTGTTTTTCAGAAAAATTTAAAACTTTATATCCTTATGACACTTACATATCTAAAAGTTATATTTTGCACTGAAATTTATTGTTCATTTAATCTTTAAAATTTTTCATCAAAATAAATTATTTTTGTGTTATGAATTTTTGTTGATCATTTTGCATGGTTAGACATTTTTCATCGGAAGTGTCATTATTTCAATGCTTCGTAAAAAAATTAAGTCGAAGTTTTTCATCCATTTTTCCTAATGTTGTTTTGAGCTTACTTTTTCAGTCACATCCCCCCCCCCCCTCCCTTACCGCTGAAAACAGCAAAATTTGGATCTGAAGTGTTATTTCATTAATTACACCCATTTTGAAGTCCAAAAATTATCTTTACAATTCTATGTCATATTTTTAAAAGTTATTTGTGTAATTTCTAATTAAAATCTCAAATCTAACTTGTAGTGTTATCAAATTTTAATAGTTTTAATCCTGCCCTCTCCTCTCAGGAAAAGCAATGAACATTAAAAGATTTATTTACGAATTTGACCCCTTTCGTGTTTGAAAAACAGTTACAACAGAGTTTCAATCCATATTTTTGTCGTTGATTTCGCAATCACCTTAAAAAAAAATAAAAATTAATTTGTTTATGTGTCACTATTCTTATGAACAATATAAACTAAAATTCCTTTTGTTTTTATGTATGCATGTATTTTCTTTGTGTGCCGAAAAAATAAGTGAATAAGTAAAAACCAAGTTCAAAAATTTTCATCCATTTTCAAAACGCTGTTTTGAAGTTAGTTTTCAATTTCCTTAATCTCCTTAATCCTTAATTTCCTTAATCCCGTTATTTGTGTTATTACTTTTAAAAATCTCGAAACTAACTTGTCAGGAGATTTGTTTTTTAATTGACCACTTTTGTATTCCAGAAATAGTTCATACACAATGTCAATCTATATTCTTTTCGTAAATTCTGTAAAAATCGCATTTAAAAATTTTGGATATCACTCGTGCTGCCATCTATGAGATATAGCAGAACTACGCGGAAAATGACGGAATTTAACGCCTAGTGTCCGCCACAGCTTGTCGGTGAATCCGTCGATCCAAGCGGTCTGACGTCACTCTGGCTGCACCTGCACCCCTCAATGTGGCAACATTTCCTCTTTCCAACCATCTCCGACACAGCCGATGCACAGTGCTTGCATCCATGTGGGTATCAGCTGCAATTTGACGTATGGACCAACCTCCCCTTCTCAGTCCGATCACCATACCCCTTGTAAAGTCGTCTACATGCTGGAAGTGTCTTCGTTGAGGACGGCGTGGCATTTCCTCCTATCACACGTATCCTTCGAGACAAAAACCAAATTTCTCCGATAATTAGTCTGGCAGAAAAACCAACATGAACATAGCCCACTTTTCAACTTCATTCTCTTATATCTTACTTCACGTGCGTCGGAGAGCTGCGCATTTCATATCATTTGCATAACTCAGTGACGTGCGTCTACGGTAAAATTTGCATGAATTTCTGACCACTCCTTCTTGGTGTTGCATTTTCAATGTCGAGCAGTGTATTATGGATACAACATTATGGATATGGATAACACGTGCCCGCAGTATTCCTGCGCACTTGAGCTTTTCAACGTTGTTTAATATGCTTTTATTTTTAAGTAGAAAGTTATCTATTTTAATTTGTTGATGTTTAAAAATGTCAGCTTTTTTTTAAAATACGGGAAAGCAATTAATGCTTTTCGCTGAATGTAAAATTTATACACAATATCATGTCAAATGGTATTGCCTATAAATTACAAATTTAGAGAAAAGTATTCCTTTAAACAGAGCACCCCCCCCCCTCCCCATCCCCTCCAGTAAAAAGACAAAATAGTTCTAAACCTAAAACAACTAAAAAAGTAAAATGGCGCAATTTGCGCCGTGACGCCTTTCTTGTTGGATACCCCTCATTGCCTCATTCAAAGAACATCTTTTTATTTAAATAGCATGTATATTTTTATTTTTTATAACAGGAACCAAGTTCAACACCACTTTTTATTAGTATTATTATTATTTTAAAGCAGCTTTTCAACCGCCAGCACGGAAGAAACCTTTGTACCTAGGGCCGCATTTTTTTATTCCACCAAAACAGAGTTTATGACTTTGTTGTCGATGCCGATGCGTTTGCTTTTTTGGGGGGATAATTTACAACGAGTCCACACTCCACACTTTTTGCCCCTCCCCCCTCTCTCCTTTAGAAGGGCATATCAGTGTATGAAGAAATGGTTTTTAGAATGCGGTAGTAAAGATGTGATTCTGCGGCAAATTTTCACCCATAAACTTATAAAGAATCATTCGCGCAACCAGAGGGGGGGGGGGGGGGGCACAGATGCTGAGGAATGCTGAGTTGATTTTTTTTTAAATACTCTTTATTATTGAAACTAGCGGTACCCGCACGGTTTTGCCCGTGGTATAAAATTAAAAGTTCATTTGTAAAATAATTGATATAGCAGAAAAAATGCTCTATTTTAGTTGAAATTCAACTATAATTCCTTCAAAGTATGATATATAGATCTGATATGGACCCCACACTACTTAATTTTACGTGTAAATTTCTTAGTAGATACCTTAAGTGCTAAAATAGTGCTTGGAGTGAGCAAGATAACAATTCAAACATTTGTATCCCTAGTTTGCTACGAAACAATGCAAAAAAATGTTTTACAATGATTAATCTCCTAAATATCGTCGATTTTAATTTCAGCAGCGGGTGACCGAGCTCCGCTCGAGAAAAACAGGTATCGAAGCTAACTCGAAGATTTAAATTTTCAATTGTGATTTATCAAAACAATACATGCCATAAGAAAATTTGTGAAACCATTGGTGAAAAGATAACCGGTTAAAGTGCACCATTGTAAACTATTCTAAACAAAGTTAGAGTTTGGAAAGGGAACTATTCTATACAAAGATTAAGTTTGAAAAGTCATAGGAAATAAAATGTAATTGATAATAAAAAAAAAACTATACAATTAAAGAAATGGTACAAAGTGAGCAGCGTAAAGATTGAAGTGTGTTGAATATCAATATTTTTGACATATTTATTTAGAAAAACCAAACCTCTTGAATCCTCGTGGCCAAAAACCCCAGACCCCCAAGTTTATCGGAGTTAATTAATTCTGGGGCGATTTTCGACTTGGCAACCATTCCTCGTATTACCCCTAACGTGTACCAGGGGACCGAGCCCTCTCGGTTAAAAAAAAAGGGGGTTGTAAACTCGTGTTTTTTTCTAAAGTGCGAAGTACTTATTTAGATAAACTTGAAAAGCATTTTTGAGCCTTTGGTTCCAATTACGCATTCAAAACAGCCGTAATTTATTTTAAGAAACACAACCCTATTTAATCCATGCTCACCGTAAAATCACACCTAATTTAATTTCATTTGGCGCAGAAGGATTTGATGCGAATGGATGCAGAGTCTCTGTTCTACAGTACGCATTTGGTTCCAGTTGGTTTTGACTTTCACTTCACTTCACACTCCAGGTCCCCCCCCCCCCGTACATACCACAACTCGCTTTTTAACCGGGATGGGGCCCTGAAGAGCGCTCTGTTCATTTTTAACCAGGCCCAAGGGCCGAGTAAACCCTTGGCCCAGCACACCCCAGAGGTTTCGGTTTACTTGGAGGATTTTGTGACCACGAACATTTTTAACGTCCCCCAGCAACCATTAATGAAGGCGGTGGATCTTTGATCGGCGACTCGATCGACCCGAGACCCTCCGGTTACGAGTCCGACGACTAACCGATTGGACAACTGCGGCCTCAGGCCCCTATTTTGACGAGCCGACGCATCAAGATTACCACTTAGGATCCAGCGCGTTTGTGCGGATTGTCTTTTCTGGCCAGTTATCGCTTTTTGGTAACTTTTTACGTAAATTAACAAAGCTTGGCAATGTCCCGAAACTTTGCTCTGGTAACCCTAACTCCTCAACAATGAAAAATGAAAGTGAAAGTTAATAAGTTGGATCCAAAGTGGTGAAACTTAAGCTTGATGCGTCGGCCTGTCTATATAGCGGCTCTACCGCTGCCTAGAGCCGCTATATAAACAGGCCGACGCATCAAGATTAAGTTTTACCACTTTGGATCCAATTCCTTAACTTTTACTTTCATATTTTCATTGTTGCGGAGTAGGGTTACCAGAAAAAAGTTTTGGCACATTGCTAAGCTTTGCCAAATCCACGTACCGCTAATAATTGCTCATAGTGAAAAATTACCAAAACGCGATTACTGGCCAGAAAAGACAACCACTCAATCACACAAACACGAGCTGGATCCAAAGTGGTGAAACTTAATCTTGATGCGCCGGCTCGTATATATAGGGGCCTTACCGCTGCCCATACCCAATTCTAACTTTATTTTGATCGATCTCTTTTAAATTTCAAACCAATAACAATTCTAACATGTTGCCAAAAATTATTTGTTAAATACCATAAAAACATAAATTTACGCTGATGTGATTAAATATGAAATCCATTGTTAAAACGTGGTTGCTATGAAACAGTATAACAATAAGAGTAATCATAAAGAAAATGGCGTAGTAAGAAATCTTCTCAAACTTTTAATGAATCCTATCTGTAACTCCGAACTGCTCGACCGTAGCGCTTCAAAACCGACGCCAATCGATTCCCCGTGGCCAAAAACCCCAGACCCCCAAGTTTACCGGAGTTTATTAATTCTGGGGCGATTTTCGACTTGGCAAACATCTCTCGTATTATAGTATAGGACCAGCGGGTGACCGAGCTCCGCTCGAAGAAAACAGGTATCGAAGTTAACTCGAAGATTTAAATTTTCGATTGTGATTTATCAAAACAATACATGCTATAAGAAAATTTGTGAAACCATTGGTGAAAAGATAACCGGTTAAAGTGCAGCATTGTAAACTCTTCTAAACAAAGTTAGAGTTTGGAAAGGGAACTATTCTATACAAAGATAAAGTTTGAAAAGTTATAGGAAATAAAATGTATTTTTTTTTTTTTTTAAAGTGCGAAGTTCTTATTTAGAAAAACTTGAAAAGCATTTTTGAGCCTTTGGTTACAATTACGCATTCAAATCAGCCGTAATTTATTTTAAAAACCACAACACTATTTAATCCATGCTCACCGTAAAATCACAACTAATTTCATTTCATTTGGCGCCGAAGGCGCGGGAGGGATTGATGAGAAGGAATGCAGAGTCCCTGTTCTCCAGTACGCATTTGGTTCCAGTTGGTTTTGACTTTCACTTCACTTTACACTCCAGGTCCCCCCCCCGCCCCGTACGTACCACAACTCGATTTTTAACCGGGATTGGGCCCTGAAGAGCGCTCTGTTCATTTTTGAAAAAGGCGAGAGGACAGAGTAAACCCTTGGCCCAGGACACCCCAGAGGTTTCGTTTCACTTGGAGGATTTTGTGACCACGAACATTTTTAACGTCCCCCAGGCACCATTCATGAAGACGATAGATCTTTGATCGGCTGGGCTCCCTCTATATGATCGACCCGGGACCCTCCGGTTACGAGTCCGACAACTTACCGATTGGACTACCGCGGCCTAAGGCCCCTATATAGACGAGCCGAAGCATCAAGATTAGGTTTGACCACTTTCGATCCAGCGCATATGTGAGGATTGTCTTTTCTGGCGAGTTATCGCTTTTTGGTTACTTTTCACGTAAGTTTAACAAAGCTTACCAACGTAAGTTTAACAACCTGGCAATGTCCCGAAACTTTGCTCTGGTAACCCTAATTCCTGAACAATGAAAAATGAAAGTGAAAGTTAATGAATTGGATCCAAAGTGGTGAAACTTAAGCTTGATACGTCGCCATGTCTATATAGCGGCTCTACCGCGGCCCACACCTGATTCTAACTTTATTTTGATCGATCTCTTTTAAATTTCAGAAACAATAACAATTCTAACGTGTTGCCAAAAATTATTTGCCAAATACCATAAAAATATAAATTTACGCTGATGTGATTAAATATGAAATCCATTGTTAAAACGTGGTTGCTATGAAATAGTACAACAATAAGAGTAATCCATAAAGAAAATGGCGTAGTAAGAAATCTTCTCAAACTTTTAATGAATCCTATCTGTAACTCCGAACTTTTCGACTGTAGCGCTTCAAAACCGGCGCCAATCGATTCCTCGTGGCCAAAAACCCCAGACCCCCAAGTTTACCGGAGTTTATTAATTCTGGGGCGATTTTCGACTTTACAAACATCTCTCGTATTATAGTATAGGATTCAGTGGATTTTTCGCAAAATATCGCCAACAGCGCCAAATTGAACCTAAATAAAAAAAAAATTTTTTTTCGCCAAATTGGCGTCAAACACTTGGCGATCAAAAGCTTGGCGATATATCGCCAAGTGGTCGCGCCAATTCATATCACTTTTGTTAACCAATTCATATCACCTTGCATTGAAACACTGATTTACCCGATAAATAGGGTAAAACACCCCCTTGGAACATTCGAATGCAACCCCAAGGGAGATGCACAAAAATAAGCCACATAGAGAAAATAAGAACAATTTTGTTGATAACAGAAACCAACAGAAATCTTATCAAAGTTTAAAAGAAGAAGAAAGTTTTCTTTCCTAGCTTAAGAAACAAAACAATACATTTTCCGAAATGAAACACTTTAAAAAGAACGATGCAATATCGCAATTGATACGATATTTGGTTAATCTGTGCTTTAGGTACCCTTTTCTCGCTAAATGGGCGATAGGCGCGCCAAGTGTGGTAACCCTGGCTATTTTGCGTAGTTGACTTTTTGAACGCCAAGCAGGGTCCCAAAGCATCTTCACCGGGGGAAAAAGACAGGGTTGCCAGAGAATTGGAACAAAAAAATACTACGCCTCCTCTAAAAAAATATTACAAAATACTAATGTTTCCAAACGATGCCAAAATCAATGTTGCTGAAATGCGAAATCTATGAAAATGAAAAAAAAAAAAAAAAAAATATCCGCCAAATCTTTTAATTAAGTCATTAGTATATTGGAAACAGGGTTGCCAGAAAAATACTATACTCCTTATTTGGGCCGAAAAAATACTACCGTAGAATCAAAAATACTACGTCTGGCAACGCTGGAAAAAGAACGAAACAAAAATAAGTATGAACACGTAACCATAGTAACAACATGAAAAGTTGATTTCCGTTGATAAAATAATTCATTTCATCTCTATTTTCAAACAAATTTTATTCGAGAGCTCAACCATTTTAGAATCGTTTGGCTTGCTTTACTGAAGGTAAGCCTTGAATTCCGGGATTCTAAAAACAATTGTTACAGCTCTCCTGATGATCGTAGAAACTTCGAAAAAACTTCATTTTATGCAGAAAATTTCAAGCTTTCGAATGACATAAGACTTGAAAATGTGTATGAAATATTTCGTCCCCATTTTATCGAATTTCCGCTAAGAATTCGAATAGAAAAAGAACGAAATGGAATTTTCGAAAAATCGCTTCGAGGTGCAAAACTACATGCTACAAACTAATTTTGTGCCAAGTGGCATGAAAATCGACCGAACGGTTTTGGCGCTACGCGCGTAACAGACAGAAGGACAGACAGACCCACCTTCAGCTTTATTATTAGTAGAGATAGAGATAGAGATAGAGAAGATAGAGAAGAGATAGAGATAGAGAAGAAGATAGAGATGGCATGAAAATCGACCGAACGGTTTTCGCGCTACGCGCGTAACAGACAGAAGGACAGACAGACCCACCTTCAGCTTTATTATTAGTAGAGATAGAGAAGAGATAGAGAAGAAGAAACGAATTCGTCTCAGGAAAACTAAGTGATTTTGAGGAAAAAAATGTTATGTGCAAATCTTATTGTCTTTTAAAAAGAACTTTGGACATTGGTCTTCTAATTTTGTGCCCTTCGGTGCCCATTAATTCTCCCCCCCCCCCCCCCCTTTTTTTAGTTTATCTGAAAATAAAAATATGTTCAAAATGTTATTTTTCCGAAGATCCACCAATCAAAATCATTACGAAGCAAGGGCCCGACTACAACTTCTGAGGGCAGTGGGCAACAAACTGATTTGGTGCCTCCACCCCCCCCCCCCCCCATTTAAACTGATGTAATAACATGTTTCACTTTTGGGGTTTAAAAAAAAGGGGGAAATTTTAATTTTTTATTTTTTTTCAATTATAAATTTTATATTGCTCAATTTTCTTTGCTCTTTGTCTTCTGATTTGGTGCCCTGTGCCTGTGCCTTATATGTGCCTATGCCTTAATCTGGCCCTGTATCGTTTCTTGAGTTTCAATTTCTCAAAATCCACCAAACACCTAAAAAAATCGAAAATCGTTTAATGTTGCATTTTTGGAGCTTTGATTTTGAAGAAACTGCTGTGCCTTTAAAGCTACCAAGTATGATCTTAACTTAAGTGTTTAGGATTCGAGGAAGGACTTACTACCCCCCTTTCGCTGATATCATCAAAACTACAAATTTTAAAAAAGAAGAAGAAAATTAAAAAGGAGAGCTTATGAACTCATTCTCATCATACCATGGAGGGTATAGCATAAAAACTTCGTTTACACACATATAGGACTTTTATTTCGCGAAATCTCCAAGGGAGAGAGAATTGTCCACCATTGCGTTTTTGAATATTCAATTATAAAAAATTGTAGAGAGGGGGGTAGTGGCTAGATTCTGGTTTTAAAAAAAAACTGATTAGGGACATTACCAGACCCTCGTGAGTTTCCCTAAATATAAATAGGAACTATAATCACGTTTGTACGACTTCAATTTCTAAAAACTGCCACAGAGCCCCTTTTACTTTTCTTCTCCCTAACATGCTCGAAAACTCTAAAACTGCATTTTCAAAACTACAATTTCGAAAATTTTCCACTGGTGAATCCCTCAGACCCCCTATCTGCTCCGCCCCCTCCAAAACTATAAACTGTATCTGCCCTTGGTTCCAACAAATTAAAAATCCTTTGAGACTGCTTTTTTTTTCAAGCTTCAAATTTCAAAAATTGACGAGCCCCTAACGTTACTAATACTAAATATGGTCTATAATCGTGTTTTGTAAGACTTTAATTTCGGAACTTTTTCGTTAAAGAGCCCCAAACCCTTTTTCTATAATATCACCCAAGATACTCAAAATTACGTTTTTAAAACGATAGTTGAATGATACACTTATTACGCACCCTATTTAAAATAAGTTAGTTGTTGCTCTCATATGAAATCCAATCCGCAAATGAAAAAAGTAATGCTTCGAAAAATATAAGATGGAGAGCTTTCAAACCTTTACCCCTAACATTACTGAATATCAATCACTTTAAAATATTGTTTTTAGCCTACTTTCCCGTTAAAATTAAAAGAAAGTCGAAAAAAGTATTAAAAGTAACTCAATGCATCTAAAAAATATCGCCAAGTCCAAAAAATATCGCCAAGTTAAAAAAAATATCGCCAAGTCCAAAAAATATCGCCAAGTTAAAAAAATAAAGAGGTAAAATGAATATCGAAAAATTAAAAATTTGAAAGTAGGGTATTGAGATGGGGAATTGTGTGTCGGTCGGTCTGTCGGTCTGTCGGTCCGTCTGTCTGTCCCCCCCTAATAACTTTTGAATGAACATTCCGATTTGGACAAACTTT
>JAXGGA010024129.1:0-12522 GCA_038373865.1 Uloborus plumipes
AAGTTCAGGAGTATTGGAGTATAAGTCCGTATTTACAGCAATGTCAGAAGTTTTTGGTTTTTCTAACATAGTCAGCATTTGATTAATTTTAACATTTTGTTCATCAAGTTTAATTAAAGACAAATTTTCCTTAAAGCAGTATTTGTTAGTGTCATTAGTCAGCTGAAGCTGTAATGCATTGCATTTTAGTTCGTACAATCTGATCAGTAAATTAATATCACCTATGTTTAGGTTATCTAGATTATCTTTGTAATCTTCAATAGAAGAGTTAACAAAATTAAGTAGATCAGAATGATCCGAGTTTGAGGGGGATTCGTTTAAACTAGTTTCAAAATTAACAATTTTGACTACAAAGTTTCCCATGAGATCAGTACAAGAATTTTGATCGCTCACCTCCATAGATGGCGTTACTTGTCCACTCCCGTGATCTGTAGGAGAATCGTCCGAGGCAATGGATTTCGAGCGGAAAGGTTTCTCCGAGAGAGAGGGGGGGTGATTGGGAAAATTTGCGGTAGAATCCGCGTTTGCGTACTTGAGAGCATTCCTTTTGCATTTTTTCCCTGACCTCCCTCCAAGAATTCTCTCTATCCTGTTCGTTATTGATATTAAGAAACATGCATGGCGACGGGGAACGTTGCCGAGAATTTCGTTTGTGGTTGCTCATGTTGGAGCGTTCGTCATTTGCGTCCTACCAGAACGGTGGTTCATCCAAGAGCTGAGATCAAATAATGAAATCAACAGTAGAAAATATTCTCTGACACGAAGATTTAATTTGTTAGTTTTACAAAATGCATCGCTCCCCCCAATCGTAACAGCCGTTTATCATTGCATAACAAAAAATTCTTTATTTTCAAATGATCAGACCTACAGTTTTGTACGGATGAGAATTAAGGGGCTTTGCAATAAAAAACCATACTAATAAACATTGAACTGTTCAAAACATTATGTTCAGACAAATGATATACGCTCTTGAGTACATGAGAACAAAAAATTTTAAAATACAGTTTCTATATCCATGATAACCCTGAAGCTTTGTTTCAAAGGAACTTCTTAGGAACCTTCCTTTGATTTTTGTAAAAAAAAGTGTTTCCCTCGCCGCCAAATCGTCACCTCCACTCTTCTCCTCCCCTCTCTCACCCGCATTATTGCTCTCGCTCCTTGAGAACCGTCACGTGTCTATATGTCACCTATCACGGCTGTCTGTGCATTCGCCTGCTTTCTCCTTATTGTGTCGTATTTTACTAACCAGATGAGTTTTCAACTTGTCGAAGGATTCAGCTGTTGGTAGGCATCCCTCAAGGACTTCATTCGGATGATTGTAGGCGTACAGATACAGATCGTGGGGTTCATTCGGTACAGAGCGTGAGCTCTTTTGCCGGGTATGAAAGTGGGGTGATTCGAATGGTTCTGACTTTGTAGGTATGAAGGAGGGGGGGGGGAGTATTTCAAAAAAGGAGTCTTCTCAGGGCCACACACTGTACAATATATACAAGATAGTTAAAAACAATTGAATGAGACTATTTACAAGAACAATGAAGGAGAATAATTACAGAATATACAAGAGTCAACCTATAGAGGTGAAAAAGAGGCTAAATCGGTGGGCCAGTCCACCGATCAGCGAACTGTACCACAAGGGTAACAGTTAACGATCGATGTCGATCATCTGCTGAATAACAGCAGGAGGAGAAGTGGAGCCATTAATGGCTTGCCTTGTTTTCTAGGGTTGCCCCCCTCTTTTACCTACTACTACTATAGCATGGGGTGTTTGGGCAGGCCGAAGGCCTTTTTCTCGAGATGTGGGATAACATTAAAAAAGAAATTTACGTCGAACGCCTTACAGCCGCTCGACCAATAGTAGCAACTCATGAGTTTATTCATGGACAAAGAGGTACGAAAACCAAGAAATTGCTAAAAAAGCGAAAAGAAAGCAACGAGGTATGCCCAGCGAATAAGTGATGATGTGAGAATGTAGTTAAAACTCTTATTAATGAAAAAATTCACTCGAAGGAGCGATTCATAAAATAGAGCGTCGTGATTGGTCACGGCGGTAGGTGAGGGAAATCCGCTCCCGATCGCCGCGCCGTAGTGCGGCGATGGAAGTCAATATGTCGGCAATAGTGCGAAGAATTTTATTCTGGAAGAGCTGGATTCTATTAATGGTAGTTTTGAAGGCAAATTCCCAGATTTCAATGGCATACAGTAATTTTGGTTTAATAATGGCAGTATAGATGAGGCGTTTGTTAATGAGTGACAGAGAGGGACTTTTAAGGAGGGGGTAATTAGTCATGAATTTAGTTTGGCAATCTTTAATAGATTGCGTAATTTGACTTCTTCAGAATGCAGAATAGTATCGCCAAACAGTTTAATGGAGGGTGCGTCCGTCAAGGACGTGTGACTGGAGCTCTTGAGACTTCATCGATTTAAGACGGTATCATCCGAAGCCGTTCCGTCCGGCTTTACTCTTCGGTTCCTCCTGTTTCGCTAGAATTGCGGAGCATAACTTCATTCATCCTTTCCCGGAAGTAACTGATGGGCCCGGATTAGATCTGGCCAGGCCTACAAGTGAAACCGGGTCGACTCCCGCTCGAGCAACTCCTGTTTATAGGAGAGGCCCAGCTCCCATACCGCAAATTTCTCCTCATCATGACGGACGGGGATGCGACCTCCACTGGGACTGCGACCTGCGCTTCCTCCATCCACGATCCAGACAAATTGACTGACATCAATTCGGCATTGGTAAGAAACAAGACCAATTCAAAAAAAAAAAGACCAGACTGAGCTCGTCCGCCAAATAAAGGCGGAAAGGGACAATACGGTTGCCCAGCTCGAAGCTAAGTTAGATTCTACCAAAAATGAATGGTTGAACAAATTTAATGAACTTTCAAATCAGACAGCAGTTGAGAAAACTGAAATTAAGAAAGCTGCACGTAAAAATAAGAAAGATAAAAACAAATTGATAATGTTTGCAATGAAAATGAAAAAGATTTGGTGGATGAGACTCTTGTCGAAAATTCGGCCAATGAGGCTGCGGCAGAGAGCCTTGACTCCGCCCACTTAGTCATTTCTGCAAAAATGCTAAATAATGCCTTAATTGAAATAAATCAAGTTGTTTCTGATAGTTCCGAGGTCAAGGAACAAAATAAAACCACTCATGAATGTGTACAAGGCACTGGAATTAATTTAAACATTAATGAAGTTGCATCCAATGAGGTGACTTCGCAACCGCTAAACCACGCCAACGAGGCGATTGAGGAAAATAACACTACTGAAGCTGCTCAAAACATCGAAAAGGCTTCTGCTAACGTTGAACAGCCATTTATGCAGCAAAAACTAAAAAAAAAAACCCAAACCCCCACCAATATTAATATCTGAACTCAAAAATTCGGTTGAGTTTGCAAAAGAAATTGAACGAAGCAGCCGGAGTTAAAGTCTCCCTTAAATATAATGGTCATAAACACCATATTATCACGCCCGATTCTGACACTTATAGGAAAGTGATTAGCTATTGTACTGATAATCACATTCAACACCACACCTTCCCCCTCAATGAGGAGAGAAATTTAAAAATGGTTATAAGAGGTCTTGATGCTGATACCTCTATTGATTACGTCACCCAGGAAATTGTTAATGCTGGCTTCGCTCCCATACGAGTTACACAAATGAGGGGAAAGGGTAATCGCCCTCTTCCTCTGTTTTCGGTGTACCTCCACCGCATTCAACACAATGAGGAATTTTATAATTTAACAAATTTAGGTTACTTCAGAGTATCTGTTGAGCCTTCGAAAATAAAATCAGCCTCGCAACAATGTTATCGTTGCCAATCGTATTTTCATTCAAGCGACTTTTGTTCAAATCCCCCCACCCCCCGTTGTGTAAAATGCGGTGAGGGTCACCAAACAAGAGAGTGTACAAAATCACCTGACCTACCAGCAAAGTGTGCTCTCTGACAAGGGTCGCACGGCTAACTTTAAAGGCTGTCCCAAAAGGCCAAAAGATAGGGTATTTAAAAACCCATGTTCACAAGGCCAAATCAAAGCCCTTGACATAGTCAAGAAAGTCCCCGCTTCCCGTCCCAATGATGCCCTAGCGGGTTCAAACCCGGCTCCCATGGATGCTGGCACCGATAAGCAAATTGGCCGATTACCGATTAATCGGCTGTTGATAATCGGTCGATTAATCGGTTGGGCCGATTAATGATAATTTAGATTGTTTTCCTGCAACCAATTTTACCATCACTGATTTTTCTCTCTTATACAATTCCAAGTTTGGAAATAGTAAGTAATTTATTTCTAAGAGAAGATTTTTTTTCCATTTTCCTAGTTTTCAAAAAATAATTTCAATATTTTATCAAATTTCTTAGAACCAATTTTCATATTATTGTCAATAATATTATTAACACATTGTTAGTTATGTTAATTGGACATAAAAATTCAATAAAAAAAGGGGGAAAGGAGGAGTCTGTGGTGAGCACTCCAATTTAGGAGTACTTTCAATCCATATTTTTTAATAATTAGTAACAATTTAATTCAATAGTTATTTTCCTTGAAAATTAGAGGTTATCTAAAAGCACTGTGCTAAGGAGAAAACTATCGCCACATGAAAAATGTGTAGCAACATTGTCTATGCGTTCGTATATCTATTCTAAGCAGGAGACTCAATTAAAAAAAAACTTTATATCAACTGTGAGGATTATTATTACTGTTAATAAAATTATTCATCATAGTTTCTTAGTGAAGGTATACTTTAAAGAATAATATTTGACAAATATTTTTTCTGCCGATTAATCGGCCCGATTTTGCCGATTATTAATAATCGGTAAAGTGGCCGATTAATCGGTGCATCCCTAGTTAATAGTCTAAGATCCCACTGCAGTTTATCTACAGTCATAGCGTACACTCATCACGTATATGTCAAATTAAAGCTGATTTTTTTCTGAACGTGATGCACTATGTCCGCCTATGTAAAAGTGCCCGAAACCTATAGGCAGCCTGGCCTAAACAGGTCACATGAATGTAGGGTCATTCCATTTTAAATCAACAAATGGGGTGCGCATCACCATTTTTGATTTTGATGAAAATTTGCATGTGTATTCCTTTTACTTCCCAGAGCTCAAAATAGTGTTCATTTTATTTTTAAAAAATTTACCCTTTGATTTATAGGCCATTTTTGTTGTTGGCAACAGCGAAAATCGGGCGTTTTGATGCTTTGTCTTATGAACTATAACTTTTTTCTATCAAAGATTTTGAGCTCAAATATAGCTCATTGGAAAGCTAAGAAAAAGATCTTTTTATATATGCTATCAATAAATTTCAGATTTTAAAAAAATATTTATTTTTTCAAGGTCAAAGTTCACGACGAAAATAACATTTTTTACCACTTTCGAACATTAAAAACCCATGAAGGGTTCAAAGTAACAAGCCGATTTTTTCATCATATATTCATAGTCATGATTACTTACTGTATAAAAAAAATTGGCTTGTTACTCCACCCCCTTTATGAGATATGCCCCCCCAAAGTTGTAAAATTTTTTAAAAATCCAATTTTCAACGCTAAAAAAATGCATGTGGGGGGCAAGATAAAAATTTTTTTATATGTGGTATTTTAAGTACTTTTTACCAGCTTTCTAATAAAACAAAAGTTGACTTGTTATTCAAAGGCGTTTGGCAGATATAAGGGACTGAACTTTCAAAAAATTGCACAAAAACAACACGATTATTTTCATTTTTTTAAATCTTTTTTTTATTTAAATGTAATTATATCCCTTATTCTTTGCCTTAAATGCTAAAAAAAGACTAAGAAGAGCAATGAAGAAACATATTTAAAGTTTAATGAGATAATTTAATATTTTTAACACCTGGGAATATAGAATACCACTAAACTTGTCTGATTTTTAAACATCTGATTGCTACCTACAACAGGACTGAGCATTTCTCAACTTGTCCAGGTTTGTTCATACCATGTGGTCATCCTTGTTCTGGCTTGCTCTCACATGTGTATCTTAGTTGTCTTTCAAATTCTGAAAGAAGTAGGTTGTTGAGCTAGTGTTTCTGCTGTAAAATCTTGTGAAGCTGATGTGATTTTTTTTCATTTCAAGTTCATTCATATTCACAGAATGTTTTGTTAAAGGTAAAAGAAGAAATTCTTTAGAATCCTTAAATATAAATTTAAATTTGTCTTTCTCCATGTAAACTGTGAATAAGTTATGGATAACCCTAAATGCTCCATAGGAGTTTTTGAGAATGATGATTGTAATATTTTAGCCCTTCCCCTTATTCTGAAAAATCAACATGAAAAGTTGCAGACAAATATAAATTCATATAGTAAAAAATAAAGAATATATAAAACCAAAGCTTATTAGAAAAAAATTACCTTTACTCGTTACACTCATCCTCTTCTGCCGAAACTGTAGCTTCACTGTCCCATTCATTGTCACTTTCTTCATTATCTGTTAATAAAATTTGCAGGGGTTCACACATTTCTTCGATTATAGCATCCTTTTCCCAAGATTTTAGTTCCAGTTTTTCAGTGTGCTCGCAATGGGATTGCCACCTAATGCTGGAGATTTTATTTGTGGCATTTTCAGTTTCTGTGAGCAGTCTATCCATGTTCAGGTCACTTGTTGGATTTATATTTCTTATTTTTCTTTTTATGTCTGCCCAAACATATTCAATTGCATTAAAATCACAGTGGTAGGGTGGAAGGCGAAGCACTTGAATGCCATGTTCGTTTAACAACTGATCAAACTTGTAGGTTTAGCGTGTAGGGGCCTTTAATTTTACTAGCTCTAACAATTCTACTTTTAAGGCATCGGGGGAATGAATAATAGACTTTGCAGCAAGCCAATCCAAAATTTGAGTTTTACGGCTATTTGAGTTGGGACATTTGTCGATTTGAACGGTATGATATGGCGCATTATCAATGACTATTACTGCATTTAATGGCAAATTTGGGATAAGTTTTTCTCTTGCCCACTTTTCAAAGATAGTGGAGTTCATTTGTCCGTGGTAATCCCCTTGTGTTGTATTCGCTTTATAAATTAAGTTTGTATTAGGCAAAAATTCCATCGTGCCCCCTGCACAAAGCACGATAATACGGCCCGCAGCATTTCCCGTTTGCAGGATTCCGTCCACTTCGTCTGATTGCCAACATTTGCTAAAAGTTAAATTGCTATCCATCCAGGTTTTATCAATATAAATTATAAGCCTGCCTTCGCTTCGGTATCTTCTGATATTCCTCAAATACTGTATTCTTTTTAGAATAATGTCCTCGCGTTCCAACAGTACTTTTCTTTTATTTTGGCATCTTTTCCATTTAAATCCAATTTTATGGAGAAGTTGGCACAAAGTTTCTTTCTTCCAAGGGAAGTTTATCTTTTCTTTCATAACGGGAAGCAACTTGTTCAATGATGGGATTTTTTTCTCTTTTACATAGAAATCATGAACAGTTCGTCGAATTATGCTACAGTCAAACTCATCAATACCTGTTTTTTCAAAAACATCTCTTTTTACTCTCTTCTTGGGGAAGCTAAAATCCGGACTGGGATCATCTTTTGCTTCACGGCGAATCTTCTTGATTGTAGTAACTGAAACTCCCGCGATTTTACTAGCCCTTGTTGTGGGATGAGTAATTGGAACTGTTAATTCCCCGCTTTCAGCTTCTTTATCACAAAAATGAATGACATTGTGCAAGATTTTCTTGGTGCCGCTTCTAAAAGCTTTATTTTTGCAAGAACTAGCCATATTTATAATTGGGACTGAAAAAGACTTTCGGAGACTCTCTGAACCGCACCAGAAAAGAAAATGAAAAGAAATGTTTACGCATACCAAGTCTATTTCGCAGAAAGTTGAACCCTAACTAATAATTTCTGCGCAAATGCATAGTGAAACTATAAACGCGAACCAAAACTTTTCACTAGCTCTTTCCGCCTCCCACAGAACACTTGTTCAGTTCATTGATTGAAAGCAGACCGGCCATGTGTTCGGGGGAAGGGGGATGGGCAACAACGAGCATTGGGAACATTTTAGTCCTTTTACCATACCAACTTCTACGAAAATATTAATTTGAAAGTATCATTTGTGAACATTGTTATCCTGGTTTCGTATGATTACAGATGCCATTGAATTAAAAATAAGTCTTCTTTGGCACGTCAGATAAAAATTAAAAGAAAAAAAAAAGAATGATATTGTAGTGACGAAATGAAGTTTGAAACTTGTCCCTTAATTTTTATTCTATATAGCACTCCTTAATGGCATTCAGCATCTGCGGAAAGTTGTGTATGCATGCATAATTGGCTTTTAAACAAATATATTCGAAATTCAGGGGTGCCCATGTGCAGGGAGGGCAGGGGCGACCCGAGTTAAATTTTTGGGAGGGAGAAATTTCTGAATTTGCCAAATGAAATTCCGAAATGTGCCGAATCATAAAATACGAGCATACACACAGACCTTATACCATTACTTAGTGAGTCCCCGAAGTTGGCAAACGAAACCATGTTTCTAAGCAACTTTTGTGCCTTCGTCCCACAGACTAAATTTTTCTTCAGATGATTGACAAAAATTTGAACTTAGATGAACAACAACAGGAATATATTTTGAACAGTCAAAACGATTGATTGGGTAATTTTTATTTATTGTTTTTACATTTATACGGATTAAAACGTATTTAATGACACACCATAAAATATTGCATATATTACAAATTAAAGCATGTTGGTCATTTGATACGTTTTTACAACAACCGCATTGAATTTTATTGATCTGGTCTTCTTATTTTCAAAGGAAACAAATGCATATCAAAAATAAGATTGCAGCTACTCACACAAAAAAAACAAAAAAAAAACTAAAAAATTGCTAACTATTTCTGAATTTGCCGAATCGTCAGTCCGAACTTGCCGAATGAAGAAAACTTTTCCGTGATCTCCCTTTGGGGCGCTCCTGAGGGAGGGGCATTATGTCGCAAAGTGAGGCATTATTTTTTTTAGGAGGACCGGTAGTCTGAGAGGGTTTCTGATCTCATTTGAGGGGCTCTTGTTATGAGGGGTACGCTATCACATTTGATAGTAGGGGACACCCATGTGTTGTTGTTCATTGTAAGAAGTTGCATTTGGCTGCAGCAGAAGTCTGAATTGAAAATATTAACTTTTCGAACATCCTAACATGTAAAATATATACCTCAGACACGTAGAAATATATATTTGAATAAATATATCCTAATGCTTAATTAAAGTATAATATGTTTGCAAAAATAAAGATGAAAAAATATTAACTTAACTGAGATATTGCGTCAAAAAATATTAAATCCTAATTATGGACTAAAATTATTTCATATTAATACGATAGAGTGAAAGATACTACAAAATAACTCAAAAAATATAAATGTACTTAATTCAATTTCAATTAAATTATGTTTTGAACGGTGATACACTGTATCAAATAAAATAGAAAATTGCACTTAAAGTTGAAAAAGTTTGACTTTCAACTGTATATTTGTTATGTAATTCGACGAGCAATATTTTTAGTCAAAGCTGACATTAATATAAAAAATGAGTTTGCATGAGTTTCCTCTTCCACACGGTGGTCCGCCTAGCGTGTCACCCTAAGCGGAGTTAAGACTGAGAAGTTTAAGTTCCCAATATACAGTCTAGACCCTTAAATGGAATAGCCATTTTGCTACGAAAAGATATTCTAATTAGCAGGATATTCCATTTTTCGGGATTAAAGTAATGCATTACAACGATTCGGTTCATTGAAAACGCCCTATATTAAGTGAGATATCCTTTTAACCGATATTTTAATAAGCGGGCTCAACTGTATTTTGAATTATATCAAATTATATTCAATGTATAATAAGTTATAGATATTATTTTAATTGTAAGTTAATTACACAGTACTTATATTTGTCTTTTAACATGTTCTAATGTCCTTCGAAACTCAATATTGTTACAAAAATTTATATTTAAACAATTCTTAAAATTATGGCATTAAAATTAGTTTATTACTACACATTATACTATGACGACTAAATAGAATCTTTTTGAACCGCATCAACGAAAAAGTTAGAAGTGCAAAATAACTTAAAACGAGAACGAAACGAGCGAACAAAAACTGAAAGCATCGGGAAGTGCGCCTCCTTATTAACCTACCACCCCTTTTTCAGATGGAACCGTTCGTGACTGCCAGGCGCGCGAAACGCAGCTATAAAAACAGCTAAACGCAGCTATTTTTTTTTTTTTAGGCAGTAGATCATGACAAGTTCAGACATAGGCTAACTATCTCATGTTACAGTGCCTAGGCACTGTACTCATGTGATCTAGTGGTTTTTGCTGCTTTGGCCCAAATTTGTTTAGAAGCAAAATTATTTTCTTCCCGTAGCGGATAATTCCGCTATGGGAGGAAAACAATGTGACTTCTCTCTCCCCCCCCCCCCACACACACAAGAAAGGTAAGAAGTCAAAGAAAAGAAAATTACACACTCTTGTTAAATGCCATTAATTTTTAATAGCGTAAATAAAACTAAAGTTATAAAAATTCAATTGAAGCAAAAAAAAAAATAACGAAAGAAAAGAAAAAAGTGAACAACAAAGTAAATTAAAATTAGCGGTAAAAAATAGGATAGTAAATATTGCAGCAAAAATTATTCAAAATAAATATGTTTGCTGAATCCCCCCCCCCCTTTATTATTCCCCTACCTTATACCCCCCCTTAAATTATTCTCCTTTAATTAAATCATATTACATGACACAAGGTAAAATTAAAATAAGTAAAATGTAAGAAAACAAAATGTGAGAAACTAAGTTAAAGGGGATGAGTTTCGGGGATGGTGCGAATTTTGTGCAATACGGGAAAAACAATCACACCAAAACTGACCGATGTCTCATTGTCTATTGTTTATTTTTATACTCGTTGGAATTGAAATTGTTTTCTCGTTTTCTTGCTTCGACCAACAGCAAGATCACAAAACATTGATTAGCAATAATTTGATTCCAAAAATTAAATACACACACAGGATGAATTTAAAGTACTAATATTGTAAATCCAGGCCTGATTACAGCCTAAAACTTCGATGGGTAATGTTAAGAGCAGATTTTAATCGTGTAAAATTATAAATTTAAATAGTAGCTATAAAAAAAACTTTTATTTGCAGTTATCGATCGCCTTGCTGCAAAGCCTTCTTTAAACAATTACATGATTCCCGTTTCATTGTGCAAGAAAGAAGTCTCAAGAAATTCATAATTGTAAGAAGAAAAAAAATGAATAAAAAAATAAAGATATATATATTTTTTAAGACAATAACAGAGCTTTTTTGTTATCAATACTTGTAATCAAATTTTATTAGTGCATCTTTCTTCTTCTATTTTTCCCATTTTGCGTTTTTCTGCAATGATATCATAACAAGCTTTGTTACGAAACTTTTCCACAACCCGATGTACAAAACGGAAAAATAAAATAAAATTTCAATTTTGATAATGGGCAAAAAATTAAACTTAGGAAAATGTATGCAATTGTTTGAATGAACTGATTGTGTAAAATTACATCCAAGTTTTCCAAGACAACAGTTTTAAATGTAAATTTATAGTTCCATCAGAGACTAAACTAACCACAATAACTAATTTATTGAAACCATTGCATTTTTCAAATATTGGAGAAAAATATAAACGAATCTGGAAAATATAAATAAAGATTTATTTTTTTCTTATATAATGCTCGAACATATTTCCGTCTCAAAAACAAGAACATTGGTTATTACTTTTAAGAACGCCGTGTGCTTCAAAAACAAGACACCCTGTTTTCTAATTCCAAGATATTTGGTTCTGGAGCCATTTTGGGTCAATGATGTTCTTGGAAACAAGACGTTTCGCCTCATTTCTAAGTACCTTGTTTTAACAGTGTAGGTGTACAAATTTCCATCGTTATTACCGTGGCCCCGAAGAGGCTGGCCTGTTCTAGCTAAGTAGCGAATACCTGTGACGATGCATTGAAGTGCCTTTCTTGCCTTAATTTGGTCCGACTTCAGTTTTGTGTTGAATAAATTGGCTACTGACATACCTCTCTCTAAAGATAAAAGTTGTGCTCCGATGTTTTTGTGATGCAAACTTTTTTCATGCTTTTTGAGTTTGTCGAGAGCCCTCCTCCAGTTTCTAATGCCAGATTCAGCAAATGCTTTATCTTCATCATTTGAAAATTTTTTTAACTTGCCAGAAATACAGATGTAACAAGAGAGGGAATCCTTTGCAATGTTATAATGGAGCCATTTAAATTTTTCAAACCATCCATGCTGACAACTGCGGCCTGCCGAATAACCACCTGTTTCCTGGGGAAATTTAAAGTTCTTCGGGGGTATAAATTGTTCGACAAGGTTCTCATCTGGTGCACAATTTATATGCAAATCGTCTTCAGCATCTCTTTTAGCGGCGGAAGTTGAGCAAAAGTCATCTTCAATATCTTCAGTAAGGGTGCAACTAGTAATTTCTTGTGGAATTGATGTAATAGTCGATAATGAAGGAACTAGCTCACTAATGTTAAG
>JAXGGA010024130.1:0-12519 GCA_038373865.1 Uloborus plumipes
ATTGGAACAGCGGTAATTAATTTGTGTTGGATGACGTCTATCATAATTAAAGCATAGTACGCATCAAAAACGAATAAACTTATACTTTCAATCAGATTATAATCAAAAAACGAAAAACTTAGCACCATTCATGGAGCTACGAATATCATTCGTAGCTCCATGGCACCATTCAATTTGAAAGCCGTTCGTGTTCACGATGCATCAAACAAAATGAATTAGAACTGGCAGAAAAAGCAGACGATATTTTTTAAAAGAAAGAAAGAGAGGGGAAAAAAAACAACATGGAATTGACTCTCACAAAACCTAATATTATTTTAAATAAAAAAAAGCTTTTAATCATTTTTCCACCACTGACTGATTACCAAACGCACATTATTTTATTAAAGGGGATTTATAGATTTTTTTTTCCTTGAGAATATAATTTTAGTTTCAATTGCGTTGTATTGCCTTCATCGAAGAGCGTAAAAACAGACGATAATTTGCATTCTTCATGCCTTTTATTTATTAACTAGCGGTACCCGCACGGCTTTGCCCGTGGTATAAAATTAAAAGTTCATTTGTAAAATAATTAATATAGCAGAAAAAATACTCTATTTTAGTTATAATTCAACTACAATTCCTTCAAAGTATGATATAAAAATTTGGTATGGGCCCTACACTACTTCCTTTTACGTGTACATTTCTTAGTAGATGCCTTAAGTGCTAAAATAGTGCTTGGAGGGAGTAAGATAACAATTCAAACATTTATATCCCTAGTTTGCCACGAAACAATGCAAAAAAATGTTTTACAATGATTAATCTCCAAAATATCGCCGATTTTAACATCATTCAGTGAATTTTTCGCAAAATATCACCAATAGCGCCAAATTGAACCCCCCCCCCAAAAAAAGTTTTTAAAAAAATCGCAAATTTGTCGCCAAATTGGCAAAATATCGCTAATAGAGCCAAATTGAGTCCAAATAAAAAAAAAAAAATCGCCAACTTGGCGATATGTCGCCAAATTGGCGACAAATACTTCGCGACCAAAGGCTTGGCGATATATCGCCAAGTGGTCGCGCCAATTCATCTGCATTGAAATTAACACTGATTAACTCCAAAAAAGGGGTAAAGCATCCCCTTGTGACATTCAAATGAAACCCCAACTGGAGATGCACAAAAATAAGCCAAAAGAGAAAATAAGAACAATTTTGTTGCTCACAGAAACCAACAGAAATCTTACCAAAATTTGAAAGAAGAAGAAAGTTTCCTTTCCCAGCTTTAAAAACAAAACAATACATTTTCCGAAATGAAACACTTTAAAAAGAACGTTGCAATGTCACAATTTATACGATATTTGGTTAATCTTTGTGCTTTGGGTACCCCTTTCTCGCTAAATGGGCGATAGACGCTCCTACTACTGTTTCTAAACGTTGCCAAAATCAATATTGCTGAAATGCGAAATCTATAAAAATGGAAAAAAAATCCGCCAAATCTTTTAATTAAGTCATTAGTATATTGGAAACAGGGTGGCCAGAAAAATACTAAGCTCCTTATTTGGGCCGAAAAAATACTACCGTAGTATCAAAAATACTACTTCTGGCAACCCTGGAAAAAGAACGAAACAAAAATAAGTATGAACACGTAACCATAGTAACAGCATGAAAAGTTGATTTCCGTTGATAAAATAATTCATTTCATTAACCATTTTAGAATCGTTTGGCTTGCTTTACTGAAGGTAAGCCTTGAATTCCGGGATTCTAAAAACAATTGTTACAGCTCTCCTGATGATCGTAGAAACTTCGAAAAAACTTCATTTTGTGCAGAAAAATTCAAGCTTTCGAATGACATAAGACTTGAAAATGTGTATAAAATATTTCTTCCCTATTTTATCGAATTTCCGCTAAGAATTCGAATAGAAAAAGAACGAAATGGAATGTTCGAAAAATCGCTTCGAGGTGCAAAACTACATGCTACAAACTAATTTTGTACCAAGTGGCATAAAAATCGACCGAACGGTTTTGGCGCTACGCGCGTAACAGACAGACAGACAGAAGGAAAGACAGAAGGAAAGACAGAGAGACAAACTTTCAGCTTTATTATTAGTAGAGATAGAGATTTCCTTCATGAAAATGTTGTTTGCTAAAATCAGAAATTCAATTTTAATATCATTTCCATGACCAGTAACCGCAGACGATAATTTAACTTTTTGCTTATTTCTTACTTTTAAATTCTTTAAATGTCAGTAGTGAGCTACAAATACAACAGTGCTATTAAAATTTATAATTTATTACTTTTACTGTCGCACACTTTTGCATGTTACATAATAGATAATTTGGAGTTTTTCAATCGCAGAAATAAGATTAATACCATGCATTTACATTTTTGCAAAAATGAGCTTTCGTTTAACTAAAGGGGATAAAAAAAATATCTAGTCTAAGACATAAAATGCTTTGTTTTTCGAAAGAAACAAAGGTACCAAACAGGTAACCATAGAAACAATGCAAAACGTTAATTTTAGTTATGAAAAAAATGAATTCCATTCACTTTTGATTTTTGTCTTCGTCTCGACTTTTATCACCTAGAATCGTTTGGCTTGCTTTGCTGAAGGTAAGCCTTGAATTCCGGGATTCTAAAAACAATTATTACAGCTCTCCTGATGATCGTAGAAACTTCGAAAAAACTTCATTTTATGCAGAAAATTTCAAGCTTTCGAATGACATAAGACTTGAAAATATGTATGAAATATTTCTTCCCTATTTTATCGAATTTCCGCTAAGAATTCGAATAGAAAAAGAACGAAATGGAATTTTCGAAAAATCGCTTCGAGGTGCAAAACTACATGCTACAAACTAATTTTGTGCCAAGTGGCATGAAAATCGACCGAACGGTTTTGGCGCTACGCGCGTAACAGACAGACAGAACCACCTTCAGCTTTATTATTAGTAGAGAGTAGAGAAGAGATAGAGAAGATAGAGATTGCAATGAATCTAGGTTCTTTAATCGCATTCGCATACACTACATTGACAACCACATATTTGTAATGGTACAAATATTCATCTCTTAATTTTCAATGGGTTTCGCTGAAAAATGTTGGCAAAATGTAGTTAAACATCATTTCACCTATAGTTTTTGCACCGACTTCAAAACTTATGTTTAAATGTAGTGTCGATGGTGTTCAAAGAATAAAATTATTTTTTACTTTTTAGAGCACTTGCCGAGTGAAGTTCCGAAGTCGGTTCAATTTTTTTTTCCAAAAATATTTTTATTTTATTCTTTTTAGTGTAAATGTACATATGAAATAAGGTAATGTTTCCATTACAAAACTTCATCTAATTTTCTTAAGTAAATACTCCATAAAATAAAATATTTTTGGAAAAAAAAATAGAACCGACTTCAGTTGGAAATTGGTCTAAAAAGTCAAAAATAATTTTTTTCTTTGAACACCATCGAAACTACTTTTAAACTTAAGTTTTGAAGTCGGCGCAAAAACGATATGTAAAATGATATGAAACCATATTTTGTCAATATTTTTCAGAGAAACCATTGAAAATTAAAGCAGAATACTTGTACCATTGCACGAATGTGTGGTAATCAATGAAATGTATGCGAATGCTCTTAAAAAACCTAGATCCATTAAAATTTATATTTATAGTTGAATTGTAGTTGCGTATGATTCTATACATTGTTTTTGCGTCGACTTCAAAACTTATGTTTAAAAGTAGTTTCGATGGTGTTCAAAGAAAAAAATATTTTTTACTTTTTAGAGCTATTTCCAACTGAAGTCTTTTCTATTTTTTTTCCAAAAATATTTTATTTCATTCTTTTTAGTGTAAATGCACTTAAAATAATCAAAATATAGTTAAAAACTAACAATTACGCTTTTTAATAAAGTTTAAATTTAGTTGAATTTCATGTTTGATTTAGTTAGGCCTTCATTTAAAATTCTCATTATTATTATTACTGCTTCATATCAACCACGTTTTGTAACAATGAATTTCATATTTAATCATTTAGGACAAATCGCTGTCATTATTACGATTACTGTGATCCCGATTTCTATTTCGAACGATTTCTGCAGGTTCCCGTAATCAAACCCGGACCACGAGAGAATGGGACCAATCGGAAAGAAAGACCTTTCAAACAAAAAAAGAATTTCTGAAATCGGTCCAGGCGTCTTCGAGTAATCTTATAACATACAAAAAAAAAAAAAAAATTCTCCGGCGAATTGTATAACCTCCTCCTTTGTTGACGTCGGTTAAAAATACTTATTACGACAATTTCTTTTGCAATCACTAGTACTGCAGAAAACGAAAAAGAATACAGGTAGGGTAATATTTTTTCACGCACTTAACATATTAATAAAGGAATCAATTACAAAGGAACTTCCAAAATACTGATTTAGGTATTTAATAAATAGTTAGAAATGAAAGTTGTGAGTCACAAAATATTTTTTTGAAAATATCCTACAAAAAATATTGGAATATGATTTTTGCATTACGCAGACTATATATTTTTTTTAAATCAAGGAGCTGAGTTTCGCGCAACTTGATGCCCCCCCCCCCCCATTGGTGTTAGAAACTTAAAATTCAAGGCGACATTTAACAAAGTTTTCGAGGTTTTTAAGCATTTGTAAATATAATTTTTTTAAAGTAACTTTTGTCCAAGATTGATGAACCCCCAACAAAGTAGAGGGTTTGTGAACGTATCAGTTTTTGGGTGGTCTTGTTGATTGAAGACATGTTTAGCTATTAAAATCCCTCAAGGGTACAAATGCTTATAAATGGGGACCAACAAAGTACACTCTAAATTGGATTAGGACCACCGAGAAGCAATCTCAGCCTAGCCGGAAACTAGGGGCCCGACGATTAGGGGGTAACAATTCAAATATTTACTCCTCTAATCTGCCACGAAACAATGCAAAAAATATTTTACAATAGTTAATTTTCTTAATGTTGCCGATTTTAATATCATTTAGTGAATTCTTCGCAAAATATCGCCAAGTTGAACCCAAATTTAAAAAATAATTTTTTTGCCAAATTTGTCACCAACTTGGCAATATTTCGCCAAGTTGGCGTCAAACACTTGGCGACATATCGCCAAGTGGTAGTGCCAATTCATATCACTTGAGTCTGATTGAAATTAACACTGATTTACCCCAAAAAGTGGGTAAAACACCCCCTTGGGAACATTCGAATGCAACCACAAGGGGAGGTGCACAACTAGACCATCCTCAGAGCCTACATACCAAGCTAGAAGCTTCTACGGCACATGGTTTTTGAGTTATGCGACACACATACGCACACACACCCGCACATACGTACATACAGACGACATGAGAAAACTCGTCGTAATAAACTCGGGGGTGGTTGAAAAGGATTTTTCAGCTTCTCGTCAAGCTTTTGGTCGCCAAGTGTTTGACTTCAACTTGGCGACATATCGCCAAGTTGGTGACAAATTTGGCGAAAAAATTATATTTTGAATTTGGGTTCAACTTGGTGCTATTGGCGATATTTTGCGAAAAATTCACTGAATGATATTAAAATCTGCAATTTTTAGAAAATTAATCATTGTAAAATATTTTTTGCATTGTTTCGTGGCAGATTAGGGGAGTAAATATTTGAATTATTACCTTGCTCACTCCAAGCACTTTTTTTAACACTTAAGGCAACTACTAAGAAATTTACACGTAAAAGGAAGTAGTGTGGGGTCCATACCAGATTTTTTTTTTCGCGATCACAATACTTCCTTTACTACGTAAAAGGAAGTAAAAATCACTTATATTTGAGTCTAAATTTTGATTTTGTTCACCCCCGAATGAATGTTCAGTAGTTTTTTCGACTTGTCAGCACGTGCATATGTACTTACAAACATATAAGCAGCCGAAAAATCCTTTTCAACCACCCCTGAGTTAATTTCGACGAGTTTTCTCGTGACGTCTGTATGTACGTATGTGCGGATGTATGTACGGATGTGGGTCGTATAACTCAAAAACTATATGCCGTAGAAGCTTCTAGCTTGGTGTGTAGCCTCTGAGGATGGTCTAGTTGTGCACCTCCCTTTGTGGTTGCATTCGAATGTTCCCAAGGGGGTGTTTTACCCTTTTTTGGGGTAAATCAGTGTTAATTTCAATGCAGACTCAAGTGATATGAATTAGCGCGACCACTTGGCGATATGTCGACAACCTTTTGGTCGCAAAAGTGTTTGACGCCAACTTGGCGACATATATCCAAGTTGGCGACAAATTTGGCGAAAAAATTATTTTTTGAATTTGGGTTCAACTTGGCGCTATTGGCGATATTTTGCGAAACATTCACTGAATGATATGAAATCAGCAATATTTAGAAAATTAACCATTGTAAAATATTTTTTGCATTGTTTCGTGTCAGATTAGGAGAGTAAATATTTGAATTGTTACCTTGCTCACTCCAAACACTTTTTTTAACACTTAAGGCAACTACTAAGAAATTTACACGTAAAAGGAAGTAGTGTGGGGTCCATACCAGATTTTTCTTTTTTGTACATTGTACTTCGTCAAATTTTCACTAGTTTAATAGTTAATGTCTGTCTGTGTGTGTGAGAGAGTCTGTATGTGTGTGACCAGTTTTTGTGGCCGCGCTAGAGCAAAAACTACTGCATGAAATCGAACAAAAATTTTTGCACATATGGTACCACCATGTGAACTGGTGCACCACCTACGCCTGGGTGATTGCTATATCTCAGGAAGTAACCGGCGGAATCAAACGAAAATTGGTCCATAGGTAATCCCCATTGAGTACAGGTGTTGATTCAATTTGTGTGTCAATATCTCAAAGGGGGGTGGAGCAATCGAGCGTTCTTCTTATTTAATGTAACTGCTATATCTCGAGAAGTAATGTACGAAATCGAACAAAAATTGTACTCAAGTAGACGTTAAAGAATACAAGAGCGCATTCAATTTTTGTGTCAATTGCTTAAAAGGGCGTCGTGCAATCAAAAGTGCTTATTTTGTCATTGCACCTGCCATATCTCGAGAAATATTGCAGCTATTTGAATGGAATTTAGAATAACACTAACCCAATATGGAAGCAAACATCGATTAAATTTTGGCGCCAATCGCCTCAGGGGGGGGGGGGGGGGGTGATTTTTGCGCTTAGTCAACAATGCGAAAAATAAAATCATTGAAAAATCGCTTTCACGCTATTTAATTATCAAAACATCTGAAAACTTTCAATGATTTGGTGTTTTTTTTTATTCTATTGTTTTTTAATCAATTAATAATTTCACCTGCTTTGCTTGATTTTTCGTAATGTTCATGAAAATTTGGTCGCTTTCACAATTTTATATAAAATATCCGTTTTTTTTCTTTCTTTTGTATTATTTTAATAAATTTTAGGTTTTTAGCAATTTACCAAAATACAAGCGATTTTATCAAATTTCAGCAGTTATCCAAAATTTGTGAAGCTTAATTATCCCATAAGACTATCGATTTTTTAAAAAAATCAAACTAACATTTCTTTCCAAAGCTTTTGATCACTGGTTTCTTTAGAATTTAACATTGTCACTGACTGAGGAGACTGCTGAAATATATTGTGATGGGCCCATGAGTGTATTTTTCCTCCACTGTATGTGTATATTCTTTTTTCCTCAATGAGCTGCAACTGTATTGTCAAATCAAAAAAGTATCGAAAGGAACTCTTTTTGAGCAAAATACTGAAAATTTGATTGTTATTCCAGGAATCTGATGACAGCAATGAATGCGCCCCAATCGCAACAGGATCGACGTCCAAGCATCACTCTGAAAATTCTGAGGAAGATGAACCTTTGAGGTACTTTTTTATTGCTGTTTTTACATATAAGATCGCAATCATATTGTAACGAGTCCGTAGCACCTTCAACTTTCTTAAATGAGCATTCCAATCTTGAGGAAATAACTATAAATTTATTTACAAGTATGTACACTTATTTACAATAGGGGCAGGAAACAATAGCTAAACATCCAGCAATTAGGTAGCAAAACAGTACACTGTACTCTCAACAGTAACTCAGCACCACGTATCTAACGTGAACAGTAATTAAGCAATTACAAAAGCAAAACAACCATTCGCCCAAGCGAATGAAAACGAGCCTCTCAGAAATCCCATCTGAGAAAAACTAACTGACTATACAGATACAGATACAGATCGTGAGAAAATAATTGCGTTAGAGCTACGCTCTTTTTCGCTGTTTGGGTGAGAGAGAGAACATGATTGAGCTGACATGAAACAAATGGAAGGACTGGGTAAAAATGTAAGTGCAAAATTACAATAGAAAAACAAAAAGTGTAGGAAAAGTCAGAGCGAGGGATATGCCCCACGCTCTGTACTCACTTCGCGCCGGAAGTGAGCAAGGAAGAGACCTACTGTTAGGGCCAATCCTAACATGGTAGGGGTCTTATGGAGCTCCTAACCAGCAAGCCTTTTCTTGCCGGTAGGGGAGGAGAGAGTCGCTAACAGCGAGAAGGCCATAGGCCTCGAAATGAGACCCAGCCTAGCGGCAAGCCGCTGTCTCGGCATGGACTAGTGTGAGAGATTGTCATCCCTAGTAAGGTTGCTCCTCCGAGAACCGAGGGAGTAGGTGATGTGCATGGTATCAGAAGGAAACCTAGTACCACCGTGGTGGAAGGTGTAATGAACTTGATCATGAATTAGTGGGTTAGGGTGGTTCTCAAGCTTGGTGAAAAGTTTGTGGAAGTATCGACGATGTAGGAGGTAATAACTTGAAGGTTAGCATCGTTGTGAAGAGTTTTGTTGGAAACATACCAAGGGGCATTGAAGATTTTTCTGAGAGTTTGGTTTTGGAGGACTTGTATGTTCCTCATATTAGACTTGGCTGCCTGTCCCCATACAGGGACGCTATATAGGAGTGCAGGGCGAATCACAGTTTTATACAACAATAGTTTGCTTTTAGTACTAAGATGTCTGCTATATAGTAAGGACAAGACATAACCTAGTTTTATTTTTGCTTTCTTTACCACATCAGTGATATGAGTATTAAATGTCAGCTTGCAGTCTAAGTGAACTCCTAAGTATTTTACACTTCTAGAGTAATTAATTTCAACATTATTTAGTGTTACGCGAGGGGGGGTAAGTGATGTTCCCTCTGGAAAAACAGATTGCTTGAGTTTTGGAAGGATTGATTGCGATGCGCCATTTGTTGAGATATTCGGAGATAATATTTACATAGTCTTGTAGATATTTATGTGCGAATCTTCTATTATATTCGCCCACCAGAATACTTGTGTCGTCGGCGAATAGACATGTAAGATGTTTGGGGTGGGTGGGAAAATCATATGTATAGATGTTGTTCAAGGTAGGAGAAATTGAGGACCCCTGAGGGACCCCAGCATTAATATTATGTTTTCTTGATAGATGCTCTTGCAACTTAATTTGGAAAGTGCGTTTGTGGAGAAATTGATGAATTATTTTGATTATATAGTTGGGGAATTTAAGTTCAATGAGTTTATAAATAAGGCCTTCGTGCCAAACTCTGTCAAAGGCCTTACCAATGTCAAAGAAAATACCTAAGGTTAACTTTTTGGCATTCATACTATTTGTGATGAAATTGACCATCCGCACCAATTGGTGGGTGGTCGAATGTTTGTCTTTGAACCCGAATTGTATGTTAGGTAGTATTTGGTTCACTTCATTATGTTTTTTGATGAGCTTAAGAATTACTTTTTCTAGTACCTTAGAAAGTGAGCTTAGAAGGCTGATGGGCCTATAGTTTTGAGGAGAGGTGAGGACGGTGTTTGGCTTAGGAATAGGTATGACGAGGGCATTTTTCCAGCATTTGGGAAAGTAGCCAAAAGCCAGTACCTTGTTGATAATTTTAGTGAAGTTTGTAATTGCATTGAGTGCGAGGTGTTTCAGGAAAATATTTTTGATGTTATCTTCACCAGAAGCTTTTCTAGTTTGGAGTTTATTAATGATTTCCATTATTTCAATTGGAGCAATAATCGGGGGAGGGGAAGAAGCAGGGGGATTTCTATAAAAATTATTAACAGTGTGGTTAGCAGTGGAGATGGTTTCCTCATCATATTCGTTAGAGTTCAGTTGGAAATTGCCTTCTAAGGTGTTAGCTAGTGCAGTAACCTTATCTTCATCAGTATAAGCAAGGCCGCCACGGCCGGTGTGAAGGGCTGGAATTGGTTGGCTCTTTTTAGAGAATTTCCTTATTATCATATAGAATGCGCTTGTGTTATCATCAAGACTTTCAATATAACTGTTGAAGGTATTATTTTTATGTTCAGAAATGAGGTGCTTGATATTAATTTGGAGATTGTTGAGTCTTGTTTTGGTAGTGGGATCTTTTGTAATTTGCCAGTCCCTCTTTATTCTGTTTTTTAGCTTAATTAAATCGGTGATATACCGAGGGAGGGGGTTATAGTTTTCGGGGATGATCTTTGTAATTTTTGCTCTCTCATAAGCAAAATTGATGTTAAGAAACATGAAAATTGTGTTAAAAAACAGGATTTCAAACGCTCTTCCATTGCCCAACATTGTTGGTCATGTGGCCATATTTTTGATTTTTCCTCTGCAAAAATTATCCATAGTTGTTCTTCGATTTTTGATTTAGATTTTTGGGAATCCTATTATATCTGGAAAAATTCAGATTTAGTTGTCAATGATCTGTCTAGCACCCCTCCTTTCCCTAACATTTGGAAATCTCTTATTTAAAAACTTTTTCGTCTGTGACGTAATTTTTTGTTGCGTTGTTGTCGTGTCGTGTCCAACCCTTGACGTAATAGTTTCTGCGTACCTACTCTTCCTGTTCTGTTTATTTACCCTCACGTTTCTCGCATTCCTGGTTCACTTGACTGGTGTCAGTGAACCATCATCTTTTTGCACTGATGATGGGACTTCATTCATAATAGCCCCGAAATAGCTATCTGCTAGAGTTTTCTAACTCTATTTTAACCTTTTATTTGTACTTGTAGACACGTTGTCTTGTATTTTTAACTTCAAAATTGATGTTAGCTGTAAGATTTTGGATGGTGGCTTCAATGTCATTTGTAGAGTTGATCAAGGGGTTCCCGGGATGCGATCGTGCAAGATATGTGTAAAATAGTTCCAATTTACTGAGGTTCTAGTGATTTTATGTTTTGGCAAGTTGCAGTTAATCCCAAATTGAACTGACACAGGACAGTGATCCGAACTAAGTTCGGTGAGAGCTTCAATTTGAGAGTCATAGTCAATATTCTTTAGTAAGGCAAAATCAATTGTGGTATTTGAGAAGGTGGAGTAGTGGGTGGGGGAGTTAGGAGCCATAAGGCGAATGTTGTTTTCCAGATAGTAATTTAAGATGGTAAAGCCGTTTCGGTTGGGAATGCCACTGCTCCAGACTTCGGTCTTGCTGTTGAAGTCTCCAATGGCGATAGTATGGGGGTTCAAACTGAAAATTTGATCGAGATCAGTTGTAAGGAGAGTGTTGGAAGGGGGGAGGTAGATTGATGAAAAGGTTATTGGGCGATTATCAATGAGAACCACAATAGTGGTGTTTTCTAAACTCACAGTAGGAACCGGGCGAGCAAAATGCTTCAGATTATACTTGATAAAAATTGCAGTGTCGCCGCCTCTAGAGGCAGTGCGGTCATTTCTGTAACATTTGAAGTTGTTAAAATAGATTTTGTCTGAGGCTTTAAAATGGGTCTCTTGGACCAAAAAGACGTCGGGATCATTTTCCCTGAGAAAAACTTCAGCCTCACCCTTTTTAGAAGCGAGGCCGTTGGCGTTCCATGAAATTATTCTTAAGAAGCTGGTGTTACTCATGGCTGAAGGCAGAACTGAGTTGGGCTAGGTCCTTCATTAGGGCCTGCATGCCTTTGATAATATTTGAGATTAATTCCGGGATTTTCCCAAAACTGAGCAGGAGTTGACTAAGGTCAGGAATTTCCTGATCGGAGGTTTTGTTGGTAGTGGGGGATTTGGTTTTTCCGGAGTTTTCAGCATTGTTAGAATTCTGGGGTCTGCTGGAAGTTGCCTGGGCATATGAATACGCCAATGCTGAGTTAACATAGGTGTTGGAATTGGTGGGCGAGGCTGATTTGTTTTCTTTATTAGCAGGTCTTTTGGGGCAGCCTCTGAAATTGGCAGTATGATCCCCTTTGCAGTAAAACTAACTGACTGTGTTCAAGGCCAGCTATTTATACTCGAGAACGAAGTTTCGACAATATTCTACAAAATCAAGTTCATTCATAATTTCCATAATCCATTCACGAAACTTCTAGTATAAAAAGAAAAACCACGCGAAAATGTCTTCACTATACGAGCAGTGTAGCTCGTGGCGATGAATTAAGGATCAATTTTGGATGAAAATAGGGGAAAGTTGCCCAAAACGGGATAGGCGGGCAAAACGGGATAGTGGGCGTTGGAGCTTGACTGGTGGTACTATCTCGCAGGAGACAGGCTAAACTGGTTTCCGACCGCCATGACAGCATACTCAGTTAATATCTCAACTCTAGCCACGTATTTCGCAAAGAAATTGTGGTGTTGATACAAGCAGTTTCCATTCCATCCATTTCTG
>JAXGGA010024131.1:0-12513 GCA_038373865.1 Uloborus plumipes
TACCTTAAATGGCTTTAGAGTGAAGAGTTGAATTAAATATTTCTTTCAGCAATAACTAACGTACTATTACGGATTAGTTAAAATCTTACGAATCATAATAGAGATAATCACAGTAAAGTATAAAACCATGAAAAAGAAATTAGATTTACGTGACTATCATAAAGCTCTCAATTGCTCTTCAAGCTTTCATTCTCAGCAACAGCCGACTTAATCCCAAAATGCGGTTTACCTTGGATTATTTCTAAGCGGCTGATCTCCTAAGATGGTTTTCGGATCGAATGTCGTCTCTTATATTCGGAAAGAAAATCTTCAAAAATTCTGCCGTTACAGTTTCGAATTTCCTCTAGTCTCAATTCGAGGAAATGATTAAGGTTTCTTTATTGATATTTTGTGCTCATGCATCCATGGTGTTTTGGCCTCCGGGCTCTTGAAGATTAATTAAACCTGATCGCTGCAGAAAACGTAATCTTTGGTTTTGAGCTCTCGTTCCGGTTTTGTTAATAAAGAACACGCTCTTGGTTTGACTGGCGCCGGCGTTTTCTATTTCTTTCTCGATGAGCGACCTACTAATCCACTGCCAGAAACCGTTTAATTTGAATTGAATCATTTTCCTAATTTATTTTATTTTGGATGTTTGTTAACATTGATAAACATTTGACTGTTCAATAATCATCGTGCTCAGTAAACATTTGAATAATTATGGACAATTAACCCTATGAAGACCGTTGTTGTTTTGTGGCAACTACACTACAAAAAATCTGGTATGGACCCCACACTACTTCCTTTTACGTGTAAATTTCTTAGTAGTTGCCTTAAGTGTTAAAAAGAGTGCTTGGAGTGATCAAAGTAACAATTCAAATATTTACTCCCCTAATCTGCCACAAAACAGTGCAAAAAATATTTTACAATGGTTAATTATCTAAATATTGCAGATTTTAACATCATTCAGAAGATTTTTCGCAAAGTATCGCCAATAGCGCCAAATTGAACCCAAATTCAAAAAAAAAAAAAAAAATCGCCAAATTTGTCGTCAACTTGGCAATATGTCGCCAAGTTGGCGTCAAACACTTGGCGATCAAAAGCTTGGCGATATATCGCCAAGTGGTCGTGCCAATTCATATCACTTGAGTCTGCATTGAAATTAACATTGATTTACCCCAAAAAAGGGGTAAAACACCCCCTTGGGAACATTCGAATGGAACCACAAGGGGAGGTGCACAACTAGACCATCCTCAGAGCCTACATACCAAGCTAGAAGTTTCTACGGCATATAGTGTTTGAGTTATGCGACATACATACGCACATACATCCGCACATACGTACGTACACACAGACGTCACGAGAAAACTCGTCGTTATTAACTCGGGGGTGGTCGAAAATGATTTTTCGGCTGGTTATATGTTGGCAGGTACATATGCACGTGCTGACAGGTCGAAAAAACGACTCAACATTCATTCAGGGGTGAGCAAAATCAAAATTTTGACCCAAATTTGAGGAAATTTTTTTTCGCGATCACAATACTTCTTTTACTACGTAAAAGGAATTAAAAAGGGACTATTGTTTTTACAGTATAATACTGGCAGCCGTCGTTCCAATTTAAAACTTTAAAATGCACGGTAATAAACTGTAAAACTAGCAATTTTACGGTTTCTTACTGTAATGTGAGAAAATTTACAGTTTATTGCCGTAAAATTTAGCTGTATATTACTGTAAAAACAACAGTATAATACTGACAGCAGAGGTTCCAGTTTAAAACTGTAAAATGCACGGTAATAAACTGTAAAATTCTCAATTTTGCAATTTTTATTTTTGTAAAATGCGCAATTTTAAAGTTTAGTACTGTAAAAGTAGAAATTTTACATTTTATTACTGTAAAATTAGCAATTTTTAGTTTATTACCATAAAATCAGCTGTATTATACTGTCAAAACAACATTAATTTTTTAGTGCATGAGGACCGTTGTTGTTGTCTTGTGACAACTATACCTAAATGCAACTTAAGTTTACACTGAACGTCACTACGAGCGGAGCCAATAAGAGCTCACAAGCAGTCAGCGATCTCCTATAATTCGCCAAGTAGGCTGTGACGTTTTATCTAGCTCGTTTTTCATAGGCTAACGTCACGCTGACGTTCCGATGTTGTTGTCAAGAAAGGTTGGTAATTCGGGGTGCGCTGCTTCACTTTTCCAACTGTTCCGTCATTTGATGTGAAGTTCTACTTTCACAGCACACACATGACATAAGAACTCGTTCATAGGATGTGCGATAGGATTTGCAGCGCAACAGCGCATTCACACAAAAAAAGGACAAGGCCAGGAGGGAGGAAATACGTCCATACCAGAGTCGGGATTCGAACCCATAACCTCGAAATCCGGATCAGACTTCTCTGACCACCACTAGACAAGACGACCAGCAATAAATAAAATCAATTCTGTAAGAGGTTTCCCTGTTTTTAAATACTCCTCTAAAACGAATCTGTCCTTTGAAAAAAATAGTGAGTAGTATTTTCACACCTTGAAAAAGAGAAAAAAGCCTATCTACTGTCTGATCTTCTTCGGTAAAACCATCCGCACATTTACGCATGCGTCAGGTCTTCTCTGATCTTACCAAAATAGGGGTGTTAGATAAGATAACAATAAGGGAAGATTTATTAAAAGCATTTTGAGCCGTAACAAACAACGTGGAACGATGCTTATTCCAAATACATAGTTTAGTTGAATGTATCAAAAGGATATAGCAAATGCAAGTTTTAAATTGAAAACTTCGGAACGTTATCACCCACAACCCATCTACCCTTTTTTAAGTGGAACTGTTCGCGAGTGCCAGGCGCGGTTTTCATGGACAGACAGTATATCTTAGTTCTTGACGAATTTCTCGGAAATAAATCCAAATATCAACCTTGTAGTTCAACCAAATTCTCATTCGTAATCCACTACATCCTGCTTGGTCGTTTTTTCCCTTTTACATTTCAATGTCAGAAACCCAAACAATTAACCGTTATTACTCCACCGGCATTTAAAATGACGCAACAAATACCACATCATTAAAACAAAAAAAAAACTGATTCCCAGAACTGAATTTGTCAAGTTTAATTTCTAATTTACCTGGAAAATACCGAAAGCTTTCGTGTCGCCTTTAATTGTTTACGCAATGGAGGAAAATGACACGCTATTTATCGGGCCCGGGAGTTATTGTAAATTGTTTTCACTCCCCATTGTCATTTCTCTAGCGATTGTTTTGCTTCGGCGGAAATGGTGGTACATATCGCATGCTGGATTCTCGGCAGTATGTTGGATGCCAAACAAAAGGTTTCGTGTTGTGAACGTTTTGGATGATTGAAATGAAGTAAATTTTTGTGGGAAGAATTTATCGGTGATATTAAAAAAGCGAGTTGGCGGCTGTGTTTTTGAGTTGGTAAATTGTCACTGGAATTTTCTGCAAACATTGTGACATAAAAATGGAAATTGCAAGTAAAGTTTGCGACTTCTTAAATTGCCATTTTTTAAATTATAAAATTACCTTATAATATTATATTTTAGTAATATTTGAAAATATGAGCAGTTGGACCCCCCCCCCCCCCTTTGTTTTCCTTTTCTCTCTCTACACACACCAGCGATGAAAGTGACATTTTGGGCAAATTTTTAAGAAAACTGTCTCAAAGATTAACGATAGATACAGGTAAATGTTTTATGCACATAAGTTTTGCGTTGACTTAACGGTTAACTTCCACATATGGGTGATTCTCCAAAAACCTGGCATTTTCAACTCACAAACTCTATAAAAATAAAAATGCTTAAAAAAATCTAAAAAAAATCATACTTACTCTTTGTTAGGAGCTTATTAAGAGAAAAATAGAGGGAACTCACTTTAAGTATGCCAGATTACCAGTGCTTTAAAAGTAATGCTAGAGTGGCATTTTTTTTTTGTTTTTGCGCCAGGAGAGGGACATTTTTTTCGCGCCAGGAGAGGGACATTTTAATCAAAAAAGGCTGATATTTCTACCTGGAGTTATATAGAAGGTAAATAATGGTATTTTTCTCTTTTATCCTCTTAACTCAATTACACACTGCAGGCAAAATTATTCTTTTTATTTTATTTAGAACAGAAATGTTGGCCAGGAGAGGGACATCGAAAATGTTACATACCTCATTTTGAACTAAGGAATAATAATACGAACAGCAGACACATTCTATAGACAAAATACTCTATGAGTCCAAAGAAGTGATGAGAATAAACAGTGTTATAGTACTGCAGATTCAAAATTCCTTCTTTTTGCCTTTAATAATTGAACCAATTTGTAGGCCAGGAGAGGGACATGCAATCTGGGGACAAACTTCAAAATGATGTACCTGATTATATAATCATTTAAATAAGGTAAAACAACACTATATTACACTCATAACTATACATAATTCAACACTACAAGTGAAATTTGTGCAATGTTCACGTAAAATTTTAAAATAATTTATTTACATTTTAGAAACAGGTTGGGACACGCAAAAAAGGTGACTTTTTGGCTATTCAAAAATTTTTGTAGAAAAAAATAAATGAAAACTTGCTTTAATATGAATTGAATAACATCAAAATAAGTATTTCTAACAATTAAAAAAATAAAAAAACTTTCTAGGTCAAATAATTTTTGTGCTGTCCTACGGGGACATCATATTGTTCGGATTTTGGAGAATCACCCATATCTGTAATATACTCCAATAATTTATTTACTGATCAGATATTCTACTGTATAACTTCAGTTATAAAGAATGTTTCTAGTCTCTTGTTGTGTATACTTTTGGAATGCAACATAGAACTAACGATTTTAAAAATAAATAAATAAATCGTCATGATCAAGGAATGACACAAAATTGAAAAATCTGAATTAGGGAAAATGTCTAGATCCCACACATATAATTTTTCAGAGAGGATTTTTATATTCTGAAAGAAGTATTATTTTAGTCCCCTGCGTGTCCTGATGGCCGAAATTTTTCGGACCCTGGTCCTGACTATAAAATGTATTACTTTTCATACGCTGCATCAAAAGTGTAATTTATCTTGCATCATTTTTTAAGGTGAGAAGGGACTTTCAGATGAGCAAAAAATGGTCAAAAAATCGGTTCTTCTTTGATGATATTTCTAAAAACTATATGATTGAAATACATGTTATTGCTATTGTAAATAAATAGCTTTACCTTATTTGTGGTGAATTTGTATTCAAAACTAATTTAATAATGAAATATACAACAGTAAATGTTGATTTTCTCAAAACATAATTTTACGCGTGTTTACAAATTTCATACTGCTCCAGTGTAAAAAATTATTATTTAAATTTGCTAAAAATTTTTTGCCATGTACTTAAGAGGTTTTTTAACATTTTGTTGGGAAGGAATTTTCTATTTTACTAGCTGTGTTGAATATATTTGCTATGTTTTATTGAAATATGGATATCTTTCACAAAAAAAAATGTAAATTTTAGTTTGTTTTTTTTCTTTAATTTTTGCCACAATATATAGAAAAAGTACTCCCAACATTTCACTTTCTGGTGTTTTATGTTCCACATTTTGCTTGTATTTTATCATTTTGATGAAATTTCAGGCGCTTGGAATAAAAAAGAAAAATCGTTAAAATTCAAATTTTAAATTTAAAAAAAAAAAAACAAATTTTAAAATATTTCAACGAAAATTTTTATATGTGTTAGTTTTTGCAACATATAGCTATGCTGCAAATTTCAAAGAAATTCATTGAAAATTGCTAAAGAAAAAAATGATAGTCCCTTGTCGCCTTAAGGGAGCAATTTGCTTTAGAAGTTTTTCTACTCATATATATAATTCAAATTGCAAATGAATTTGAATTCTTTACATTATTTTAAAAAAACGAAACTAGTGAAATAAGTTAACAAACAAAACTAATATTAGGGTCATTCCATAGAAATGTCAACCTCAGCCGAAAAAAAAAATACCGAAGGGAAAAAAGTATCAAAAAATAAACAAATAAATAAATAAATAAAAATCATGCAACAAAAGAAGTTAGAAATAATTGAAAAAGTATTGAAATTATCACTGAGATTAGCCATAATAAATAATGTGTTTACTGCTTGTTATTCGATGGTTACGTTAGTCACGTTACATTAGTCACACTCTATCTTGAGTAAAAGTGACACTTAAGACTAAAAAAATTAAGATTTAATGAATGTGTTTTATGTTTTTAAAAGCCAACTTTACACATTTTTCAAATAAATCATTCACTTTTTAACACTTGCTTAACTTTGAGAAATTTTTGCCTCACAACATCAGCATTAAGTTTCAGGGTTGCAAAAATGTTACGTTAGTCACACTGCTACTTTGGCTGAAAAAAAAATCTACTGTCAGTAATTTCGTTTTAAATTCTTAGCAGAAATGATACATGGATACCATGTACATTGTAAATTCACCAGCATAACTAAAAAATATTTTTTTCCTTTAAGTTACAAGTAAAAACAGTTACAGAATCAGCTCCGAATGTTACGTTAGTCACTATGGAATGACCCTATAGCCTGAAATTTAGTTAATATTGAACCTTTATCGCATTTGTATCCATGCGTTTGAATTTCGCCATCACGTGTACTCAACGTTCGACATTTCTTACTAAAACACTTCTACCAACATTTTACTGCCAATAGCTAACACAAATATAGAATGTGTTCCATTCGGAGCATATGTTCGATTTCCCTCCTTCTGGGCCTTTTCTCGTCACCCCTGTTCTAGAATACCCCTTGGAGTGCGACCTTTTCCTCCACGTCCGCTCAACCGTGCGAGAACACCCCCCTCTAAGTGATGCAGCAAAATTACGTGACCCAAGCAATAAATAAATAGAAAAGACGGAAGAACTGAACTCTTTTTCGGCTCTCACTTTATAGCGTTATTTTCAAATAAATAAATTGATGAATATATACTAAAATGGAATTTTGTATATTTGCGTCTGAAATTTCGTAACTATGGTAAATCGAGCAGTGAATGAACACAGTTCGTATTTTCTTTTAAAAACTAATTTTTATTTTTATTTGATGAATTGATTTCGGCAACAATAGCTTCCTTTTAAACAATTCTAAAAAAGAAAAAATCAGAAATGTTGTGTTTGCGCACTATTTGGAGACTTTCATTCTCTGGATAAGTGCACTTCGTTAATATGACGACGCCCCCCTCCCCCTTCTCAAAAAAAAAAAATCTCGAGTAAGCGAAAAGATGGCTTTGCTTTTTGTTCATTATTAAACTTACCACCAAAACTATTTTAATGACTTGTACCCTAACACTAGTTTCTTTTCTGTTTAAATCTCTGAATATGAAGTAGTGGTCTTTCACTGATAAGTAGGGATGGACCGGATATCCGGTAACTATCTGGTATCCGGCCTATCCGGCTGATATTTTAAGTATCCGGTACTTCCGGATATCCGATCCGGCTGACCGCCCCGGTTACGGATATCCGGAAGATTTTTGCAGGATATCCGGCTAAGTATCCGGTATTGATGTGGGAAATATCCGGAATTGATGTGAGGGTTATCCGGTATGATGTGAGGACCTAATTAAATATTTTCTTTTTTATAAAAATCTTAGTTAAAAATTTCATTGTTTGATAAACCTTTTAGATGATGTAATTACTTTTCATCTTTCCTTTTTACCAATTTTTGCTTCTAAAACAAAAATTGTGTTATTCCTCCGACTGTGTACTGGACATGGAAGAATTCTGCATATTTGATTTTTCACAATTGCCAGATAAAATATGATTGTCTTCAGCTTTTCAAAAATATTTTAGTTAAAATATTTAGAAAGAAAATTCTACAAACCTTCAAGGATTAATGTGCGACAAAAGTTTGAAAAAAACTTACGATCATATCGTTAGTTCATAAAAATTAATCGCAGTAGCTTTTAATATAAATTCTCAAATTATTTTATTTATTGAATTCTTTTATTTTTAGTTTTTGTGCTTCTAACAAAATTTGCGATCTATTAACACCCAATGATGTTGTAATTAGATATTTTTTACTTTGCCACTATTATTGCTTTATTATAATTGAAAATAACATACACTAAATAACCTATCTAACATTGACGAAAGTTTTCTTTTAGATAATGAAAACATCTGTCCCCATGAATCGTCGCAACTTAAAACCATGCTTTTTTTTTTTTTTGAAAGAGTTTAAATGTGTGTAAAGAAATTTTGAATTTTGCACTTTGTTTCGTTCTTTCTTTTTGTAATACCTTCCTTTCAGAAAAGATATTTCTCTGCTATTAGAATCTTTTCACGTCTGTCACGCCGCTCCGTAACTCCTCGAGAACATGTTGAGCATGACCCTCAATAACATTCAATCGAGTTTCGATAACTCAAAGCTTTATAAACTCAAATATACCTTCATTTCAAAGTTTTCATTTGGTCCCAAATTCTTGAAAAGACGGTAGGAACTGCTTGTAACTCGAACTATCAATAACTCTAAGTTTTTAGCCGGTCCCTTGGGACTATGAGCTATTGAGACTTGACTGTATTTAAGATGTTAATTTGCATCATTAGAAAGTGTATTTTGTCTTTTAGAATTTAAGTAAAACTTTAAGTTAATTATTTAGATATAAGTTTATTAATTTATTTTTTAAAGTGAACATGTTTAGAATAATTTTAAATAATAATGATAATATATCGGTCATTTCAGCGAAAATGGTACAAATCAGTCCCGATACTTCAGAATTTTGGGAATTAATTTTAATGTTTACCACCAATTAATTATATTTTTTTTATTTGTTCTCCATCTAATTGTGTGTAACCAAGTATTACTTATTTAGGCATAAGCCATTTATAAAGGACCCCCCCCCCCCCAAAAAAAAAAAAAAAAATTCTTTGGCAAAAGAAGGAAAAAATGATCTGCCCCAGCTTCAAATTGCTAGGACTTAAAATGCAATTTAAGATTAAGCTGAAATGCAACAACAAAATCATTTGCAATGCACAGCACAAAAAATGCTTCTGACACCCTTTCTGCTGATTTTTATGTATGTAAACAAAAAAATCTTGGAAAAACACCTATTTATCTTTGTTCCTAGATTTTTTTTTATGTTTCAAACTGTCCACTCTGTTACAAGCCTTTCAGAAATAAAATAAGCAATCGCATTCAATGTGATATTTTTTTTAATAAGTACAAGTAATGTATCTGCTTTGATTACTTTGATACATTGAATTATATAATCAGTAACTAAGATAAGCCTAAAATTCTTTGCTGATGATAGTTAATTTGCACTGTGGGATGTCCACTCTGTTACAGTCGCATTAATAGTGCAAAAAATATTTTTTCTTGAAATTGCAGACAGAATTAGTTTTAGGATGCTTAGTTCATTTTATACTTGTTCTGTAATTAACTTTTCTTTACGATTAGAAATATATTTTTCAAACCTCATTTGTCTCCTCTGTTACACAAAGTGGTCGAACTATTCAAAACCCTTAATGAATGACTCATATATACAAGCCATTTACACTTTATTATGCACAAATAAACAGAGAATAATTTTTAAAACAATGATTAGTTGGCGAAAATTACTTCATTTGATAAACTTAACTCGACAATTTCAGACATGATTTGTACCATTTTGGCTGGAATAACCCATAAATATAACATTTGCATCTCGGAATGTATCTTTATTTTTTCAAAATGAAGTTGAATTTCGAGGTGATCGTTTAAGAATTAGTTTATTAATTTGTTTTTAAAAAAGTGAATATGTTTAGCATGACCCTTAATGTATTTAAAATGATAATTTGCCACTTTTAAGAATGTGTATCTTAATTTTTTGGAACTAAAGTAAAATTTCAAGTTGATTATTTAAGTAAAGTTTACTCATTTGTTTTTTAAAAAGTGAACAACTTTGGCATACCTCTTAAAAGTATATTTAAACTGCTGATTTGAATCTTCAGAAAACATGTTCTTTGTTTTTTGGAGTTATATAAAATTTTTAACTGATTATTTGAGTATAACTTTATTATTATTATTATTATTTAACACACTGGTCCTGTTTTAATATTTTCTTCTTTAACTTGTATGTTAGAAAAATTACATGCATATTATTCTTTAAAAAAAAGAATTTTAAAGCAAAATTTTGCTTTATATTATTGCAAAATTAGAAATAAGAAAATGTGTTACTTTGTAATGAAGTTTAAATTCATAAAATTCTAATAAAATATGTATCAATTTGAAAAAAAAAAAAAACGTTTATCTGAGCTTAGTTTTTTTTTTCCTTTTTTACTTCCTTTTACGTAGTAAAGGAAGTATTGTGATCGCGAAAAAAAAATCACTCAAATTTGAGTCTAAATTTTGATTTTGCTCACCCCCAAATGAATGTTCAGTAGTTTTTTCGACCTGTCAGCACGTGCATATGTACCTACCAACATATAAGCAGCCGAAAAATTCTTTTCAACCACCCCTGAGTTAATTACGACGAGTTTTCTCGTGACGTCTGTATGTGCGGATGTATGTGCGGATGTGGCTCGCATAACTCAAAAACTATATACCGTAGAAACTTCTAGCTTGGTATGTATGCTCTGATTATGGTCTAGTTGTGCACCTCCCCTTGTGGTTGCATACATTACTCCTGTACAAATAAAATAGAGGCTTTAAAAATTAATTTAAATGTATTTAACATGTTCTTAAAGAAATAATGCGAGAAACAACTTTGATTTATTGTTTTGAAGCTGCATTACATAAAAATAAGCGAACATGCAATGTAATTGTAATGCCGGATATCCGGCCGGATATCCGGTATCCGGCGTGTGATTAGCCACCGGATATCCGATATCCGGTATCCGGCAAAATCACTATCCGGTCCATCCCTACTGATAAGACTACTTTATTAACTTGTTGCCTTTCTCTCTCTCTATTTCTTTTCTAGGAATTGTTATGTATACAAATACACACACAGAGACAATATTTTTTTGTCTCTGCATCGAACTCTTTTCTATGCTACTAATTTTTAAATGTTTTAGTTGAATTTATTCCTGCTTTTTTTCCCCTTTTTAAAAAGGACATTGTAACAAATTTTTAAAAAGGTAATACATCTTCCTGTGAGACTCTTATACTAAGCAAAAACTAGCATAAGAAGTACGCAATAAAAGAAAAAAACTCAACATGGAAACCGATGTTGTTTCAAGGCTGCTGAAGTGCTTTCATCAGTGCCTTACTCAAATAGAGAACACATTAAATAGCAATTAAGTGAAAATAAAATGAAGTAATGAGAAAATGAATGAAGTATATGAGGGTAAATGTATGTTCTGTTCACGCATAAAGTTGAAAAGGAATGCTACACTGTCCAATCAGAAAAGAGCACAGAAGAAGCAAGCATGCCTGGCCACCAATTCTCTAGTTGATTTAAGAGCTGCTGATTACTTTAGTTGAGGACTTAATAGTAGGTCTGATGTGCAATGGGTTAATAAGGGCGAAACTACAGTCTTAGGATGCTATGATCGAGCTGTGGGTGCATTTGCTAAAGTAGGTCTGATATTTTGAATTTTTCCGGGAGGGTGGGGGAAGGCAAAGGCACTCAATGTGAACTGTACCTAAAACCACAAAGCCCAGGCTCCTTACATGTGAATACATTAATTTTCCAAAGCCAGGGGAGTCTATTGATCCTCCCTTGCCACCCTCTCCTCTAAATGATGAGACTACCTGATAGCACAACATGCCACAGCAAATTTATAGATTATATATATGTGATTGACAATGGTTCCAGTCACGGAAATTGTTAACCGATAGATTTATGACGTCTTCGGGACAGGGTTGTCATTTCGTCCACTTTTTTGCATAAAGTCCGGGACGCCGGAAGAAATGGACGAAATGGACAAAATTGGACGAAATGGACAAAATGGAAGAAATGAAAAAAAAAACCTTTTTTTCATACGTTTGATGTATAAAAATGTTATGATGTACAATTAGTATCTCTCTTGCATTACCTATTTCCCAAAATTGAATAATGGTATCATACAAAAAGAAAGAATGGCAACTAACCAGGGCCGTATTTAAGGGGTGGATTTTTAGGGTTCAAACTCCCTCCGAAAATTTTCAAAACTTTACAAAAATGCTTTTCATGGGTTCTCACTAAAAAAATATTCTTGCTATTTTATTTTGATTTTCTTATTTACTTTGAAACTGCATTTGAAAAATGAAATTATCATTGAACAATTGAAGTACAAATTAAGTGTTTTTTCTGCAGTATTTATTGTTATTCAAGTTATTGCAAAAAAAAAAAAAAACACCAAATATCTTCAAATTTGTAAGTACCAAACTCTTCATTTAACACATCTTACCAAGTGTCCGTAAAATATAAATTTCAAAAGTACTCCTTTGAATGCGTGTATCTGAGTTAGCTCATCCATCCAGATTTTTTTTTAATCATTGAAAAGATGATTTTTTTTTTTTTTTTTGCATTTTTCATGTTGATATCCTTTTAACATCCATTGTAACAAAAATCAACAGTAAAAAGAATATAAAATCTAATTTTTTTTGACTTTTTAAAATTTC